>JANIJG010016461.1:4242-19250 GCA_024611175.1 Megaceryle torquata
AAAACAAGTTTCCTTTTATATTAGAAAATAATTATTATATGCAAGTTTTTAAAACTAAATAATTTGATTAAAAAAAAAAAAAATCATTAGATTCTCTCACACTCCATTCTTAAATCTGAGACCTTACTTTACACAAAGTGAGAATAGATAGGGATTCAGGTCTTTAGCCAGAATAAATGGAAATAAAACTTCAGTCAACAATGCATCTAACTTGAGTGCCTGCTTCAGGAATTTTATGAACAGCTGAGATGATCATTAGTTCCCTTATCTTTATAAGTTGTGTTAAAAATACAAATGAAAGGGCTTGTGCTACCTTCTTGGGGGACTGACAGAGAAAGGAAAGTTAAATTTGCTGGTGGAATTCCTACCACATCACAAAGTTTTAATTCAGTGGGGTTACTAGACAGGTGGCTGATGAAAGAAGCAGTCAGACACACGTAAATAAGAGCAAGGCACATAAATAAGAGGACAGGCTGCTTCTATTTGGGACACATTTTCTTCCTTCTCCACTCTAAACTGTACTAAGACATACTGGGGATATTCTGTTATTTAAGTGGGCTGTTAGTATTGTGTTGCATAGGATGAGGGAAAACAAAGTATTTCTCTTTCATTTCTGCCCCCATTTTAAGTTCAGACAGTGGGTGTTAAAATGTCTTTGTGCCATCAAGAGAATTGGAAGTGCTCAGTCCGAAATGGCAGTTTCAGAACTGCAGCTGTTCTTTTTTATCTTTCAGCTGCTATCTTACCTATTTGCATTACCAAAGTTCCTACTCTTCCTTTGTATCCACATTTGTACCCTAGTAACTGCAGCCTCTACCTACTCCCTCAACTGTGTTCAACAACAGGATGCACAGGATATGTGACATTATACTATTAAAAGTGGTAAGATTAAACAGTTGCCTATGTATATATAATCTGTTCTACTTTTACTCTTCTTCCTCATCTCTTTCTATGTTTACTAGCCACTTTTTATCACTATTTGTATTTTCTTCTTTCAAATAACATATGTTAATCATGACAGTTATTATTTTAATCATATCCACAACATTTGCAGTACTGGTTAGGATAGCTCTGGAGGTCTGATCAGCAGGTCCCAGGAACCCTTTCTGTTACCCAGCTGTGTTGTTCTCCCCAGGAAACAGAGACATCCCTGTGACACTTCATTTCATACTGAAGACAGTCATAAGTTCATGCCAAGGCTTTATCTTCCTCCACCATCATCACTGGATGTTGCAGTCTGTAATCTGCACAAACTTCCTGTTCACTTCCCCATCTCATTCAGTGGAATATGGAGACTATTCCATAAAGGAATGGTAGGAACTGATAGAGATTTACCTGAAATTTTCACATAGTCACCAATATTCAGAAATGCCTATATTCCTCTGAGTAAGATGAAATCTGAGGAATGTCACCCCCTTTCCTCCTCCCCACAGCTGCTTCTGGCCTTCAGGGAATGGCACGTCAGCCTCATGCAGGCTTCTTTCCAGCAGCCACTCGTCTGCCGCTTCCCCTGCTCCCTAATGAATATCTTTCTCAGTTTCTACAGCAGCCAATTCAAACCTCATCCCTGAACAGCAGACTGAAAGTCACCGCAGGGAAATGCTGAAGCCAGCGGCTGCTGACACCAAGGCCATACAGGCAATGGGACATGGAAGAAGATGGAAAATACTATCTCAGTTTAGGGCAGCTGCTACTTGATGGCATGAAATGTAGTAGGAGCAGAGCATGTTATATGCTCCATGATGACACTGGGAAACTGAGTGTAGCCCAGCCAAACTAGCCCATTTACAGCTGTTAACACTGCTGAACAAGTGTGTTTGGTTTTCTTTAAGCCTGTGAATAAAGTTAAAGACATTGAATAAAGAATAAAGACATTGACTTTATTCCACCTTTTTACACTGTGTTTCACCATCATCTGGAAGCAAAACCCCCATGCTTTGACAATAAAAAAACAGGTAACCATTTTTCAACATTTTCAACCTACCACTGCCCATCCCTATGTTCTACCTTTTTTGTTGTATTTGTTCCAAGTATTGTGCTAAACATCTTAAAACCTTCCCCTTCAATGTGAGAGTGACAGAGCACTGGAACAGGCTGCCCAGAGAGGTTGTGGATTCTCCTTCTCTAGAGAATTTCAAGACTGACCTGGGTCTATCTGTTCCTGTGTGGCCTGCCCTTGGTGTTCTTGCGTTGGCAGGGAGGTTGGACTCGATGATCTCCAGAGGTCCCTTCCAACTCCTACCATTCTATGATTCTATGAGTAGGGCTGGCCTATGCAGCTCTCATTTTTTATGTTAGGGCTGGGTGTTCTAACTCAAAACCTTTCTTTGGAGGTTACTATACATGGTAAGTTTTTTAGTTACTCCTTATCTTGTTTTCATATGCTTTTTCACATCTCTGTGGGAATACACAGCATTTCAGAAGCCCAGCCGGCTTAATATGAGTCAGCAGTGTGACCAGGCAGCTAAGGTGGCCAGCTGGATCCTGGCTTGTATCAGGAATAGCGTGATGAGCAGGAGAAGGGAAGTTACTGTGTCCTTGTACTCTGCACTTGTGAGGCCTCATCTCACATACTGTGTTCAGTTCTGGGCCCTTCATTATAGGAAATGCATTGAGATGCTGGAACATGCCCAGAGGAGAAATACCACGCTCAGGAGGGGTTTAGAGAACAAGTCGTATGAGGAGAGGCTGAGGGAGCTGGGTATGTTTAGTCTGGAGAAGAGGTGGCTGAGGGGGGACCTCATTGCCCTCTACAACTACCTGACAGGAGGTTGTAGAGAGGTGGGGTTTGGCCTCTTCTCCTCAGTAACTACTGACAGAAGCAGAGGAAATGGTCTGAAGCTGTGGCAGGGGAGGTTTAGATTAGACAATAGGAAGAATTTCTTTACAGAGAGAGTGGTTGGGCACTGGAACAGCCTTCCCAGGGAGGTGGTTGAGTCACCATCCCTGGAGGTATTTAAAAAAGGGGTAGACCTGGTGCTTCAGCACATGCTCTAGTGGCAGGCATCTAGGGGGTTATTTTGTGTTTTTGAAGTCATATTTGATCAGGGTATTTAGGCATTTGGGGGTTTGTTTGTTTGTTTGGGGCTTTTGGTTTTTTTTGGGGGGTGGTTTTTTTTGTTATGGTTATGGTTGGACTCAGTGATCTAAGAGGTCCTTTCCAACCATGAACATTCTGTGATTCAATGTAATGACCTGGTCAAAATAGAGAACAAATTGAAAAGTCAAGTAAAATCCTCTTTATATATGCAGCTATTAAATATTCATGCAGCTGTGTTAAATAACATAAAGGAAATACCTAAGAACAGAAAAAATAACAAACCTGTTTTTTGGATCAAGTGATGAGTGATTTAGAACATTATATTTGAGCTAATAATAGCAAAAAGGGGATCATCATATAAAGCCTAAACTTGAAATATATAATATGCTTCGTTCATTTTTGCTATTCAATGCTTGTAATGGTAAAAAGTTGCAATTCCTGTTCCAAACTGCCATCCTTTGATTTTATGAATCTGAAGAGGAATACTACTGAGCACAAATAAAATACACTTAAATCCTGGTAGAATTGTTTTGTCTCTTACACTCCAGGATTCTCCTTTATATTCATTTTAACCTAATAACTTAGGGCTAGGCTTCAAAAAACCATGAATGCCTCCAGGTGTAAACTGGGGATTTCTGGAGTTTCCACAAATGACAAACACTGGCCAGAATTATTCCTACTTCACTTAAAATCTAAGAGCTGCTTTGGATAAGCACTGCTGTAGTGATGCATTTTCTGTGTTCTCAAGAGCTGGAGGAAAGGGGAAAAAAACCCAACCACCAACCAGGTAGGGAAATATGGTTGATTATGAGAAATTATAGTACTTACGACTTATATATGTAAAAATATGATAAGCGAGTGCTCTACTGCAGCACATTAGGCAGGTTTCTCTGAAAATAAAATGTCTTGCAATATTTCAACTATAATACATTGTCTTTAGAAAATGCTAAATTGTGCATGAGCTTCAGCATGACACATTGTCACATGCAGTCTTAGTTGAAAAGATTTGTTCCATAAAGGTTACAGTCCTGTGAACTATAAATCTTAAGAAATGCTGTAGGGCAACCATCAACTGTATGTAGTACATGTGGTAGGAGGATTGTGTGTATTGGAGCAGCTCTGGGGATCAGTACCAACCTTTGTTTGACATCTCCATCAATGACTGAGGAGAGGGAATAAATGGAATATTAATGAATTAGCAGACAATATTGAGTTAGGAGAAGTTTTGAATACCAATGAAGGGATAAAGGCACATAATGAAAATGTCAACTGTTGGTACTATGTTGTGGATTCTGACTTTGAGGTACAATGTGTCTCACTGGACCTTGGTATTTGCTACAAGATGTTGTCCAGTGAATATTTGTTCTAAGAAAGGACAAAAAAAAAAAGCTATAAAATACCTAGAGAAGGGACAGGTGATATAGATGAGAGGGAAACGATTTATGGACACAATCATAAAAAGTAAGAAATGCCTTGAAAAACTGATGTGGAAGAGGCCTGCATTGGATGTGGCAGGAGGATAAAAGGGGGAATATAGTTCTATACTTATACATTTGTGCCCTTTTCCTCTCCCTCTCAAGTACCGTCCATCACATGCAGAATAGAGCACTGTTCATTAAGTGCCTGCAAGCAAACATGAATAGATCATAACTAGTTTTTCTACATAGATGATTATGGATAGAACAGGAGGAAGGAGAGTTATAAATGGATGGCCAAATAATGGTAGTGTAAGGCACCTTAGAAAGCTACATCATATAGGAGTGACAGCTGCACTGACAGGAAATGAATTCAATTGTGAAGTACAAAAACATATTGACTGCAAATCAGCAATATAGTCACTGCAACTTAGCACAGCATCTGCTTTTTTTTTCCCGCTACTCCAACCAAACACAACAGGCAACTGCCATCTGATTTGTTCAGGGTTTAATCAATGCCTGTGAGGTCAGAGGGAGTCACCGACTTCCACAGTCTTTGGAGAAAGTAATTTAATGAAGTCACAGGCACAGAAAACGGGCTCCAGACAAAAATTCATTATCCATTGAAATGTTGTGCAACCTCTTCTCCTACTCAGCTGGTTTCCCTCAGGTTTGTGCTGGTAACTTGGAAGTTTTCACATGTATCAGCCAGGACACTGTGCTTTTCCATGGCAATAACATAATTTCAACTCCTTTATCAGTCCATTAGATTATGAAGTTCTCTACTTCTAAAAATGATTACACTAAGGCATCTGAGAAATGGGTCAGTTTTAATTCCTGTATAATTTCCTGTATGGTAATTGTGGTCATATCCATAATAATCACTCATTTCTTTTCAGATAATAAGATGTGGCATTCATTGTAACTTGGTTCTATAACTAAAGATAATACTTCTATAAAAACAAAATCCTAGAATCATATTCATTTCTCAATGCCTAATTTAGTTACTTCTATTTCTCATTTCCAGCTTAACCTTTCCTTTCAAAACTATTGTGTTAAAGGAAAAATAACCCCTGCAAACTGAATACCAATTATGAGTAAAATAGAAGCTATCTAGACTACTTGATAAAAAGAATAAGATAAGAAGATAGCAAATGATCTGAGGATCTCAAGGGATCATGTCTGAGAAAAGTAGGATAAGTGTGAAACCTGTCCCTTTACAAAGATGACCAGACTGATGCTAGTAAAAGCAATTAATGTTTTATCTCCCAAAGGAGCAGAAGCAACATTCTCCTCAAAAGACCCTCATGGCCTATTCAATTTGTCAGGCAGCAGAGCTTTTCAAATTCTCTCTTAAGGTGACTTAGACTTTCAGCCTTTTGCATCAAGTCAATCACTTGGCTTTAGAACAGCTAATTCCTGTCATGTATGTATAGTTTCATGGTTTATGGTTTAACAGATGTGTTGCTGATTCATGCTTAGTTATTTTGTCAGGAAAGAAAAATAAATTCCCTGGAGTTCCCAATATAAGATGTTTCAACATGAAGGAATTACAGTGATACCCAGCAGACAAGCTAGAAAAAACTAGGGGAATTATAAATGGTGCAGAGAAGAACTGAAATAGAGCTCATTGGATCTTTCACTGGGCATACTCTATCCTACTGAAAACTGTCCTTTTTGAAAACATCAATTTTTGTGGGATATTGACTTTTCAGGACAGGAAAGCAAATACAAAGCTGAAGAATCAACATGACTGCTCTGAGACTACTTTCCTGGAAGGTTGTTGGCTAAGAAAATCCTACAATCCCTAGCAGTTTTTCACCAAATCTAGTAGCTGAAAAATAATTCTGCTCCTGTTTTGAATCAAGCAGAGGTAGCTGTGGTCTGCGGGATTGCTAACAGATCAGAATACATGCACTAAGGTCATTATACTCAAAGAGAGAAATATTTATTGCTTTTTTAAATTAAAACTCTTTCCAAGTAAAAAAAAAATGTCAAATTGGCTATTTTATTTTCCTGATTAATGATGAAAATATTTTTGTATATGTGGTTGAGGAAAGGATATAAAATTTCTCACTGACTCCATTGGTCCTACATTTTAGAAAGTTAAATATTTTCAAATGAAGCTGCTAATTTCTTAAATGGACTTTTTTTTTTTTTTTTTTTTTTTTAGTTTACAAAAGAAATAAAAAATGCAATAAAAGGGAAAATAACAAAATTAGTGCACAATCTGTATTTTATTTTGACTCAGCTCAAAAATTATTCACATGAGCTTTCATGGTCTGATAGATTTTCAGCTTTTATAAAAAACTTTTTAGCCTCTTATTGAACAGAAAATCTGCTTCAGAGAAAAGACTGTGTTTAGGGTGTGACTATTGGAGACTATCTCAGCCAAATCATAATTAACTAGGTCAAACTTAAATTTGTATTCAATAAAAATAAATGTCATCTGCAAATTTATCATTGTTGAAATCTGGTATATCTGTATAGCTATAAATATTCTTCCTCTCTAAGACCATGGGGTGGTGAATCTAGAAAAGAATGCATTCATATATATATAATATTTATATATAATGCATGCATTACTCTGTTTATTAAAAGCTCAACATACAATGCCATCATATGCTAACTGTCTGCATTTCAAAGTGCTAACTCATTATGCATAACCATTCTCCACTGAGAGGCTTACAAGACAAATGTACTGGTCAACTTTATTTTATAAACATGTCTAAACTCATTAAATCAGCATGATGATAAGCTGTAACTTTACTCTACAAAAAGACAAGGCTTAAGTGCCCTAGAACAACAACAACAACAAAACGATACAAATTTAACTTCTTTTTTTGCCCTTGGGAAAAGTAAGAAGATCATTTTCTTTGGCTGTCAGTGAAAATGCTAAACTAAAATTCATCATGTTAAAGTCATAAAAAATAAGGCTTTATTATTACTGAAAAATATGTGTATACAACAATAATAGAACTTGGAAAAAAAAAACAAACAGTGGACTTAAATTTTATTCCTTCTTAAACTTACTTTATTGAAGAAAGAAAATAGGGTAGATTCTTATTGGAATAATAATGCTTTACTTTTGAACAGGTCTGATTTTTGATGGTTTGGCCACCTGATTTATATATTCAATTTCTAAACCAATTTCCCAGCAATTGTGAATAATATGAAATTCATGACTAAAAGGAAAGTCTTTCCCTTAGACCACATTGGATTAAAGTGCGGCATTTGTCAAAAAGTGAATCATCAATAGACAGCAGACAGTCAGAGCTTACACAAAAGAAAATAAAAAATTAAAAAAATAAAGAGAGAGAAATAATAAATCTTGTGCTCAGTGATTTAAACTAACCTCCAGTGATTAGAGCCAGCCTTTCTGTGTGATCTGATAATGGCTGTTGTCACTGGAAAAAAATTAGTTTTCTGAAACAGATGGATTTGGAATTTTATCCCCATGATAATTCCTTGATTTTGTTTTTCAGTTCCATGTGTATGTTTTAGTCTTGTTTTGTTTTGTTTTGTTTTAACTCTTCAGCCAAAACCTATGTCCATCAGATATTAGATAATTCTTTTTAAAACTGTCTTTTAAACCCATAGAGTTTCAGAGCTCTATGGACAGAGTATGACTGATATATATATCACACCATTGTCTTTGCTCATAAAAACTGTTCAGAGTTGCAGAATCTTCCTGCCTGTCTTCCATGATGATAGATGAATGAAGGGATAGTGGCACAAAGGAAACTGATTAATAAGGAATAGGGCTGCTGCTTCTCTTTTCTTGAGACAGTGATGCGTACATATTCATTCATGCAACTGGAGTAGCCAACCTAAAAAATTCTTACTCTACACACCTTGCTACCAAGAGCATTACTACCAACATCTTTTTTATACTCCTCACATTGCCATTTGACCTCTTCATTGCCGAGATTTGGTTCAAGTGAAGAGTTGAATATTACCAGACATGACTATGTCTTCTTTTATATATAGAAATGTGACTTTTTTTTTTTTTTTTTTCATTTGGAAACTTAACACATCAAAGCAGGATTTGTCTATGAAAAGGTAAAATTGGCTTAGGGTTTGTGTAAGTATGCCTGTGGACAATTCATGAAATTGCAATGCAGCTTTAGCACCATTTCACTGGACAGTCCATTTCTTACTTCAAGTAATATTAGAATAGAAGGTTTTGACATGAACAATATCCATTCAAGCCTTAAGTGACTTAACGAAAGAGGTAACTCCATTAGTAACGAGAGCAAGTGTTGTTCCTTATACTACATGGGAAATAAGCCACATTCCTGTGGCACTTTCCATTCTCTTTCTCCATCTCAGAATAGATACAAGAGCATCTGGAGACTGTACCCATGGAAACACTGTCACAACATAAGGCAAGATCATTTATTTTATCTTTGATTTTACTGATCTTGTTTGAATTTTTGACTTTCAGTTGGATACAGTGATATTTTAAGTAATATGGTAGCTTTTCTTTCCTTCAGAAATAAATACTCTGAGGCTTGCAAGTTTATTACGCTACTATAAAAGAGTAAGGATAATTAATATGCTACACATAAAGTTGAATTTAATATTCCATTTCAGATTATTTATTCATATACATAAAATTACTCAATTAAAATTCTTACCAGGATACTTTTTGTTTGGTGTTCAGACGAAAATCAGTTAAGTAGTTAGACGGTTACAAATGTTGAATGTCCGTGGAAATAGAATGTTTTTTGCAACCTTGAAGCTCAGCAGAAATACTTTCTACATGAGTTCTCAGATTCACTTCTTTATATTTTTTTACTTCAATTTCTAAAGAATGCTCCAGCAAAAAAAAAAAAAGGGAAAAAAAAAAAAGCTAACCCTGGTAGGCCTTAGGCACTCCTCAAGCCAAATAACCTGGATGGAGGAGATTAAAAATGGTTGGTTATTAGAAAGTTCATATGAAACAAGAATTGCTGAAATGAATACTGCCTTAAGCACTGTTAAACTTTAATGCCTTAGACAAGATTACAACTCCTGAGACTAACTTTTAGGTAACCACCATTGACAGCCTAGCACAGCAGACCTAAGGTTCAAAGACAGCTTTAGAAGCTGGGAAAAGCACACTCTGTTGAGATACACTGTGCCATGGAAACACAGCTATTAGTATTTCACACAATCAGGTTAAACCTTAGAATCACAGATTGGTGTTGGAAGGGATCTCTGGAGGTCATCTAGTCCAACCCCCCTGCCAGGGCAGGTTCACCTAGGGCAGGTTGCACAGGAATGCATCCAGGCAGGTTTTGAAAGCCTTCAGAGAAGGAGACTCCACAATCTGGGCAGCCTGTGACAGTGCTCTGTCACCCTCACAGTAAAGAAGTTTTTCCTTATGTTTTAGTGGAATTTTCTGTATCCTTGTTTATGCCCATTGCCCCTTGTCCTATTGCTGGATATCAGTGAAAGGAGACTGTCCCCATCTTCTTGACACATACCCTTCAGGTATTTATAACCATTGATAAGATCCAGTCTCAGCCTTCTCCAGGCTGTTTACAGCCTCAGGTCTCTCAACCTTTCCTCATAAGAGAGATGTTCCAGTCCCTTAATCCTCTTTGTAGCCCTCTGTTGGTGTCTCTCTAGTATTTCCCTGTCTCTCTTGAACTGGGGAGACCAGAACTGGGCACAGTACTCCAGATGTGGTCTCACCAGAGCAGAGTACAGGGGGAGGAGAACCTCCCTTGACCTACTGGTCACACTGTTCTTAATGCACCCCAGGATACCCTTGGCCTTCTTGGATACAAGAGCACATTTCTGGGTCATGGTTAACTTACTGTCTACCAGGACGCCAAGGACCTTCTCCATGGAGCTGCTTTCCAGCAGGTCTACCCCTAACATATACCAGTGCGTGGAGTTATTCCTCCCCAGGTGCAGGACTCTGCACTTTTCCTTGTTGAATTTCATGAGGTTCCCCTCCACACAACACTCCAGCCTGTCCAGGTGTCACTGAATAGCAGCACAGCCTTACGATGTATCAGCCACTCCTCTGAGTTTTATATCATTAAAATTATTATACACCTAGACAAGACCAAATCAAATCTTTAGTACATCATAAATAAACCATTAATCAGAAACAATGTCTCAGAGGAGACGAATGTTACTGAACTTTAAATACCTATACTGTAAGTCTCTGCATTTGCGCTAGCTACCTGATGCTGTCTTTGTAGTCAAATGTAGACAAAAGGCTACACTTAATACATATTATTTTAGAAGTCTGCTTTAGAATGAAATGAATGACAACCATGAAGTGCTGATTCCTTTCTGTTTGCCAGAGAGACCTGCAGGGTGCACATGAATGCTGGTTCACATGTTCTCATTGAATACATCTGCATGTAGTCTAGTGACTCCCATATACAATACCTAGCAGCTGAAAAGACCTATACAGTAAAAGAGAGAGAATATAAAAACATAATAAAATACAGATCTTGATGTATTTTTTATCTGGAGATGACCAGGTATTTCAGGAATATTTTTTTGACAGGTACATTTTGCTTTCTTTCCTGAGAAAATATAAAATAAATGGCATCTGCACACGAATATATTTATGGTACAATTTAACATGATTTTTTTTTTTTGAGTGGTATTTGTATATTCATTTACAAGTTCAATGCATTGTCTGGCCTAACCATTTTCATTTTTTAATCAAAGATGAGAAATAAATGCATTTGGAAGACAGTTACTCCAACAAATATTAGGCAGGCTTCCAAAGGTCTCTGTTGTCTGTAGAGAGCCTAGCCAATAACTCGCATCAGAACATCACATTTTAGTTAGCTAGGTTTTGGGAAGATGAATTCCCTCCATCTTTTTTTAAAAACATTAACAAAAACAAAACCAGCAACAAACAACAAAAACCAAGACATATGTATTTTTATCTTCTTTCTTTTGTTGGGCTTTGTTGTTGTGGGGTTGTGTTTTTGGGTTTTTTTTTAATTTTTATTTTGAACCATGCAATTTCCTTAAGCACATAGAGATACAGAGAAAAATCTTTATGTATCTGCAGCATTCCTTCAAAAGCTTTTGATGAACTTACAAATCTCATAAAAAAAACTTTGTTTAAATATATGGACATAACGATGTACCTGTAAATCTTTTGTTTCTGATGTTGATAATTTAAGAATCATTTAGAACAGTATATTAGCCCCTGAGCATTGAAAAAAAAAGAGGTCCTAATCATCCACACTCATATTCAAGGACCTAGGAAACCTGAGGAGAGCTCTGATTATTCTTTTATCATTTTTTTTTCTAAGTTGATCAATACCTATGTTTAAAGAAACTAAAGAACTAAAGGGCTTCAAGGCATTAATTTAAAGGATTGGAATGGTTTATTACTCTGCTTATTTGTACCAAATCAATTTCCCACCCAAGATCCAGACAGTGATTCAACATCAAGAGGTTTGATAAGTATATAAATGCTTAAACTTTAGTGACTCTGAAGAGCAAATGAAATTTAATGAAAAAAAAAAAAAAAAGCATTATTGAAGCTATCATCTTAAATATTCTGTTAAGAATATTGGTGAGTAGGAGTCCAGCAAAAACAAACGTAGTGGTTAAAATGTTTGAGGCTATCTATTTTGGACACTCTACAAGGTCTTTACAAATTGTATGCATGCCATAAGGCACAATAACACAGAAATCAACACCAGTGTTTCTTTATGTTAATTCATAATGTAAGTATATTGTTTAGATGAAGGCAGTTTAAAACAGAATGACTCTGCCTTAAAACATTATGCATATGAGAAATAACCAGAGAGGATTTATTTTCCCCAAAGATGTGCCAACTAAGTATTTGGATAAATCCACTTATTCTAATGAAACTTTATTGATTAAAAGAACTTGAATGAAATACTATAAAAATGTAAAAATATTCTGCCTTCTTATTTATGGACTAATATGTTTCTATCTGAAAAATAGAGAACAAGGAACTTCTGGAATTAGGAATTTTTTTAAACACCTGTCAAGCTTAGTTGAACTAGGCCTGTAAGAGATGCTCTCTGTTAGCTTGCCCCCCACCCCTTTCCCAAAGAGGAAGAGAAAGGAAATAAGGCAGAAAAACTTATGGGTTAGAAAATGAAAACAGCTTTCATGAAAATAATAATAAGAAAATGAAATATATACAAATATATAAAAAACCTATATTAACCCACCCTCCCACTACCACCACCACAGATGTGAAGCTTGCACTGGGAATGTCCCAGACTGGACTAAGTGGTAGAAGGGAACTTGATTCAGGAGCTGGATTCTGGAACTGGATACAGGAACAGAAGGCAGAACAGACAGAGTCCTTCTAAGATGCCAGCCATTGAAGAAGAGAACATGACCTTCATGATCCTTCAGCTTTACACTGAATATGATGTTTATGGGATGAAATACCTTGTTGGTCAGTTTAGGGTCACCTGTCCTGTCTGCTCCTCCCTGTAGGTGCAGTCTTTTACTTTCTGCACCCCCCACAACACAGAATGGCAGTAACTCTAAACATAGAGTGTTATCAGTGCTAGAAGGAGACACTGTCTGCAAAAACATGCTGCTAAATTCAGAAAGTGCAGTGAGTTAGAAGAGACTGAGCTTAAAAGTAAAATCACTGAGCAGAATTGTTCTATTCTAACTCAAACCAGGATGTGCCCACTTTAGAACAAGATACACAAAGCCTCAGAGAGACCTACCTTTTACCATTGATTACAGAAGAAAGGTAGATTATAAAGTCAGATGTACATGTCTATAGTTGGCAAGGTGAATCACTTTCTTATTTTGGGTGTTCTAGGACACTAGTTTGTGGGGATTTTTTTTTTTTTTCTTTTTTTTTTTTTTTGTTACCTGGAGTAGCAGCCAAACAAAGCTTTGTCTTCAAAAAATCAGAATCTTGAAGTAATCCAATGACAGATTTTGAAAACTGAAAGCTGAAAAATCTAGAATTGGTCATTTTCATACTTCTCTAATTCTTAATTTCTGCTTGTACAGAGAGAACCCAGATAGATTAGGGGGATATTTTTAATACCTTGTCAAACCTGCTGCTAGCTTGTCATTCTTTGTAGTTTGGATAAATAAACTCTTATGCTTTAGTTACGCCTGGAATTTTCTCTAGAAAATCCATGTGTTTCTTCTAATGCATGTCCATTGTTCACTGAAAAATGAGTAAAACAGAGTTTGATATTACCTGCATGTATATTAACATCTTTTGAGATTATTATGCTATAAAGTAATGCCCAGTTAAAAACAAAACAAAAAACAAAACAAAACAAAACAAAACAAAACAAAACAAAACAAAACAAAACAAAAAAACACAACAACAAAAAACAACCAAACCAAAACCCAGGAAATTTTGAAAAGAAGCTGTAGAACCCTTTCATTTACTAGGGACTAGTAAATGAAGATTCATAAAAACTTCTATATAAAGAAAAATCTGAAAGGGAAAGTTCAAAGGCAATAAGTTGTGAAGAGAATAGATGATTGCAGCTGAAAGCTACAGCAGGAATATATTCAAACAAGCAGTTTGCAAAGGTTAAGCTGTATATCAGCATCATTTAGTCTCCTTATTCCCACTTATACTGGAACATTTGGCCTGCACCTTGATCTTGAATAGTTGTCTCAGATCCTTTCATTTAATATCATCTGCGTGCTTTATTAATATTCTCATCTCTCTTTCAGTTTATCAATGAGCATATTAAATGGAGGTTAGAACTCTGGCCTCTAGAGTAAGCACAAAATACCTCCCATCTACTTATTTCATTGCTAATTTTCATTACTCTTTGTTATAGACTTTTAGTCAGATTTCAGCCCACTGACTGTGTTCTCTGCAGAATAATTTATATGAATTTTTCAAGTGAATTGTGTTAGAGCTAGTGTCTCTTTTATTGCATGAGTTTATATCTGTGAAAGCTCTTCTAAAATCAACATATACTAGGAAATTAATTCTAACAGTGTGTCAAACAGTTCATAGAGATGTTAAAAAAACTAACATATGCATATGATGTTAAAAATTATAATTAAAATATTTAACAAAATAGGATACCTAATTCTTATGAGTTTCTTGCTTTCCAGGCATTGGCTCTGCATATACTGAGATTCTTCATCTTGAATTGCCTGCTATAGAACTGAAAGTGCTAAAAATCATATAATATTGAGCTTTTCACATTTAATGATTTTTCTTTTGGATTTTAATGCAGGAAATCACTTAATCATGTGTGAAATGAAAAAAGCACCCAAGTAGTCTCACTGAAGTTAAGATTCCCACTTACAAGTACTGAGTTACATATATGGGTTAAAGAACCTGATTTCACCTAAGGTAAGTCACCGTGGCTTCATTTAATTCAATAGAACTAGGCCAGTTCACCTCATCTAATGATCTTCCAACTCACACATTTTGCTAAGGATATGAGCTCAACCTAAAATGTTGTACTTTGAGAGTCATTCCATTCCTCCACAAGTACAGCATCACAAAGGAAGTATTTACTTACAAAAAAAAACCCCAAACAAACAAACAAGCAAAACAAAACAAAACCAAAAACCAACTAACCAAACAAAAA
>JANIJG010016461.1:22370-48117 GCA_024611175.1 Megaceryle torquata
AAAAAAAACCCCAAACAAACAAACAAACAAACAAAACAAAACAAAACCAAAAACCAACTAACCAAACAAAAAAAACCAACAAAACCCCATATTAGTCATTTTCACAATATTCTTACTAGTGCTTTCTTTGGTACATACAATGGGTAGATTGGATCTAATCCTAACACACAGTACTCATAATGGCACATCAGTCTCATTCCCAGTCAGAAAAGGAGAAAACTTCTGTAAAACCACACCTTTTCCATTTACCATAGAATCATGGAATGATTTGGGTTGGAAGGGAACTTAAAGATCATCTTCTTCCAGCCCTCCTGCCATGGCAAGGACACCTCTTACTAGACCAGGTTTCTCAAGGCCCCATCCAACATGATTTTGAACACATCCAGTGATGGAGAATCCACAACTTCCCTGGGCAACCTGTCCCAGCATCTCACCACCATCAGAGTGAAGAATTTCTTATTTCCAATCTAAATCTACCCATTCCCAGTTTCAAACTATTACCCCTCATTCTATCACTACAGGCCTTTGTGAAACGGCCTTCCCCAGCTTTCTTGTAGGCCCCCTTCAGATACTGAAAGGCCACAATAAGGTCTCCCCAGAGCCTTCTCTTCTCCAGGCTGGACAAGCCCAACTCTCTCAGCCTGCAGCATTTTGTCTGGGTAAATTCTTTAGATGGCAAGAATTAGCATTTTTTTTCTGCTTCATTTAGACTACAGAGGGGTAGATGGCTTGGCAAACTGCCAGACAATGGAGATGCAAGCACCTTTCATTCTTTCCTGCTTTTTCCCCTCTGATTCTCCCTTGTCTAGTCATCTTCAGACCATTGGCCCCAAAGCAACGCAGCAAGTTTTTGTAGAAAGTGTTTGAAAATTATTTAGAAAAACAATTCCAAATTCTTCCATATGTTTCTACAGAGAAATGTATGGGTACATTTGCACAAACATTAAGAACATTCATCCAAAAACTAGAATGTCAGGAGAAAGAAAGAAAATGTTATGGAATTGTTTTGATATATTCTATGTTGAGAAGTGAACAACAAACTTCATAGAACTGAGACTAATTCAAAGAAAAGAGTTCCACTGATATATGAAGCTGATGCATGTTGCTCGCTCTGTATATTATGATTTATAGATAGCTAGCATACATATACTTTGAATGTTGAATTTACATTGTTGAAAAATAGTCTTAAACTATCATAGCTGGGAATGGAAATCAAGTAAGGTTAAAATCTAAATAACTATGAAACAATAACGTCTATGTAATGTAGCACCCAGAAAGCAAAATCTGCAGTTTTACTCTATATACTGCCAGATTGTAAGAGCACTTAGACAAACAACATTTTCACACATGAGAGGGTGGAAGAAAGGAAGTACTTTCAGTGCTCAGTTTTGACATCCAATACTTACCCTGCCTTTTACACACTGCCATCTCTTATACTTGATTCTTCTTTCAGTTTGCATGACAACAAATGTTTGTGCATATGCAATTCCATGGCACATTTAGCCATCAACAAGGCTTATTTTGATCCATTTACAGAGAAGTGATATTGCTGTAAGAGCACTAAAGGCAGCATGAAAGAGTTTAAATGAAAATTCTACTTCAGAATCCACAAAAACTGCTCCCCAGCATCCAGTAGCTTTCAGGAGCTTTGCAAATAGGCAGCAGAACCATTAGCAAACCATGGTGACATGAGAAACATGTTGTATAATACAACTATTTTATGTTAAAGCAATGATAGAATTCATTTTAATAATAAAACATAATACACTGCTAATTGATAGGGTATTAGCTTTTATGGGATATGGAATATGGAAGTGATGGGAACAAATCTGCCATTCTTTTATATGCTAACTTCTGCTTAGCATGTAGGGAAGTGAATAAATAAAAGCTCTCAATTACAGTAAAAGTATCAATACTGCTTCTGTGAAGACTGTGAAATGTAAAATATCCTTTGAGTTCATCTGTTTTTTCATAATTTAAAAAAAAATACTGTGTTCATTCTGAAGTTCTTCAAAGTCTTTGATAGCTGTTATAAATAACTAGTCTCTCAGTTTTGTACTGGGAAAGTATATATTGTTAACAAGAGCATGTGCTCAAAAGGAGCACTTTGCAGTAAATCAGACTGGTATTATATATGGCCAAAATCTTTTAAAGTTAAAGTTTATGGCATGAAGTCTCTTGAAGCAATCTAAAGCTTAGTGAAATGACTCAGTGGTTTGAAATAGCCCCTTCTGAAATACCAACTTGTCACATTTAAGTTTTAATAACCAAGTACAACTTTTATATAGCAAGTGAGATAACTGAATATGCAGAAAACATACCAAATATTATGGAATTAAAATTACAACTGCCATTTATAGCTAAATTAACCAGTCCTGTAGCTCTTTAAAGGTACTATTTATAAAATAAAATCAAATGTGTGATCTCATGTATTCCCTTTTTTTCAGGACTGAAAATAGTAGGAACACTGCAAAATGAATGCTCCCTGGTTCTGCAGTAACTTGTCTCCATATTAAGTTATCAGAATTTACATGCGTCCTTTCATGTTATAGAACCTTAACTTACTGTACTTGGTGATTTTAGGCACTATGACTCCTTTCATTTAACCATATGACAGAATTGTAGAATCTGAACACATTTTGCATTTGAATATATTTAGCCTGTTTTCCTGTGCAAAGAAGAGAAATGCCATGGTAGCCCTTTAAAACACAAAGAAATTCAGTTGAGAGAGAAGGAAAGGCTAAAAAGGGACTTTTAACATAGTTTTGCCATGCTGAGGTGACTCGTATGAGTCAATCAATGCCTTTGCACTACACTCCTAGCTCCTTGTTCAGGGACTGTTATAGAAAAAAACCACTTCTGCATTGTCTCTGCACCCACCATTGGAGGTGTGTGTAAAAATCTAATGTGGGAGAGGTGGATGGAATTGTAGATATTCAACTGTATCATATAATGTAACAAAGATATTATTCATCAAGACCATCTAAACCTGAAAAAGCATATGGTACTCAACATCTCCCTTTGCCTTCTGAGGGACTTGGGTCCCTCCTCACTGCTACTCTACCATACCATCTTCCTTCACCATCTTCCTTCTTCACAAACTCAATTCCATTTCTCTTATTCTTATCTCCTACACCCCCCATAAGAAAATATTCCTTGGATTACTGAGTTCAGTGCCAAAGTCTTTCATGTCCAGCCCTGTTGCAGAACCCAGGATGCAGTTTGAGGTGGCTTTATTCTATAGTGCTTTTTATTGAATACTAATATTTTCAGGTTCATGGATACCTCGGTCTGTAAAAAGCCAGTGGCATGGTTTAGTACAGAACGGGCTACATGTGAAGTCTAAGTGGATTTTCCTGGCAGTAGTGTGATATTCCTTTTCCATTAAAAAGCTCTAGATTTCAGCTTTATTATACTGAATGCAGTAAAGCATTAATATGGCTAGACTGCAACAGTAGTTGAAGTGTTCAAATTTGCACACTACAGTCATGAGGGTTACTTGGCAGGTGCTTTCTCCCCTTATAGTTTCTCCCCTTCAGTCTGCCTGCTGAAAATACAGAATCAGTTTTACAGGCTAAGAAGGTAAAAATAAAATAGCTCTGCTAGGATGACATAGCAGCTAAACTGGGATATTCAGGGATAAATCTTCTGATTTAAGCGCTTATTATCTATTCAAGTACCAATTCACTAGTCTGAATTCTTTTTTTATTGTTTAATCTGTCCCTAGGAGAAATTCTGGTGTACAACTTGCAAGAAAGTTAGTATAATTATTGATGGGCATAGGTTCCTAATTTTCTCTGACATAATCTTGCTGCATAACATCAAAGGCAGCAAATAAATGAAAAAGATGGGGATAAAAAAAAAAAAAAAGACGAATGAGGATGTCACTGCATCAATCTTGTTTGCAGCCAAGCAGGCTCACACAGACAGGAAAACTCATTTTAGGATTTGGCTTATGTGACCTGTGTATTTGTCTGGATCCCAAATTAGAACCTGCAATTTGCTGCTTCATCTGATTCTGATTTTTCAGGAAATTATTAGATTTCCTTGACCCTTCCTGACAGATCTTAATTCTATGGTGGTTAGAGGGATAAATGTTAATTATGAATTCTGTCTGCTGTTCTCATTTCCCTCTTCCCCTCCTCCTGTTCTGCTTAATCAAATTTTAACTCTGGTTTAATTATTAGGTTACACAATTTGGTACTACTTTGCTAATAAAAAAAGGAATTAAAATATACACCTTTTTAAAATAAATCATATACTTAGCCTACCTAAATAAAGTAATACTATCAATTAAAAAATGTAGTTATTTTGAAAATTACATAGAGATTCAGCTATTGTGTCCATATTTGTTTTTAAAGCAGTATAGTCACAGTTTCCTATTTTATTTTCTGCCATGGCAGAACTTTGAATCTCACCTTCCCACAGTCAATACACCAAGTTTAGCTCAACCATCTGTATGTGTCAGCAGGTGTAGTCGCTGAAAGACCACTTGGTATGAACAGCCGGCCTTACAAATGCCATGACTGCAACTGAGTCCTCACAAGTCAAGATGTTAATTGGCAGTAGTTACAGGCTAGAAATGTCCAGTGAAAAGTATGTAATGCATTTTGAGGTTTACTTCAGTGACTACTGATTCAGAAATTGCTTATTAAGTTTTTGAGATTACCAGCCTTCTGACAGTCTTGTAAATCACTTTACTGCATGTTTCAATGATGTTAAGAACCAGCAGTGTGATTGTACAGTAAGAGTGGCCTCAAGCTCTGATTCCAGGAATAAGGCCATACCACTGCTGTGTAGAGGACAAGTCTGAACCAAAGCTACGGCTAGGATGGGAAGACTGAGAGTTTTCACATGACCAGCCAAGTACAAGCTGAGGCACAGATTTCTGAAGCACACCTCAGCAGTAACCAATAATGTAAGCTTTCCTGAGCAAATGAAGTGGGACAGTTAAAACCAAACTTATTTAAGCCTGCAGTTATGTGTTTGGCTGGGTTTTAAAATGAAGTCTCTCACACTGTTTCCTGTTTAGCAATTCATTCTTTGAAGTTTCACTGCTGCTATCTGTCAATGCCATCTAAGGCTCAGTGCCTTTGAGTATGATTATTGTGTCTTCTCCAGAAAATCACTTGTTTTAGCTAAGGCAGAGAGCACTACCTCAACTACTATAGTAGTGTTACTTAGTTCACTTTTTCCTACCTAAGGCCCCTGCATAAAGAACACATTTCCCTGCACTCCATATTGTAGGCTGTTGGCAGAGCAGTGATAAGCACTTCCCTACGTATGTAATTAATTTTGATGGGGTGAGACAACACATTAGCAATGATATTTACCTGTTCCTACTTGTATTGCATCTGGGATTAATGTTTGACTTCATGGTTTCTAGGCAGAATTTCTGAACCAGTGCCTAAAGAACCAAAACATTTTTAGAACATGCTCTCTACCACTCCTTTGCTGTTAGTGATTGTGCCACAGTATAGTTGTAAGAGACACTTGCTGTGTGCTAACTTGTTGAAGGTAGGGAAAACTTGACACCTCAGGAACTGTTCTAGAGCACCAGTCCAGCATCTCAACCTCAGAACTGTCTGTGTTCCCATCCCGAAGATGTCTTGGATGCCCCCATGCTTTTCATGGTGATGTGAGTTCTTCTACCTTGCAGATAATAGCTAAAAAATAAGTTGGAACATAAATCTTGTGAATCTTGCATTGTTCAGTATAACTTGGTGTATACACTAAGCATCACTTTATTGGGTAGGGTTCTGTGTGAGAAAGAAGCTGAAAGAAAAATTTGATGCATAGATGTATGAGCCCTTGAAATAATTGTCAAATTGATCAGCTTCATCCTGATACACAGTATGTCCTTTGGTCAGCATTTTAAGCATTAGCAGAAATTTACTTCCAGGAAAATCCCAATAACCTCATATAATGCACTAACAATGGTATTAAATTAGGGCTAAACTCCGCAGAGGTCAGTGGTTTTGAACTGAATTTAGCCTTTGACATAATCTCCTACATCTTGCCAACATCTCAGTGGCACAAGCTAGTTTTCTGTATCCTGTCACAGATCTCCTAATTAACCTCTCCTCATTGTAGACTGACATGATGCATGACACATTGTAACTACTGAGAAGATGATGAGGTGCTTGACTCTGTTTCACAGTTCATGATAAAAATACTGCCTGATGTCAATTAAGCCTGCCTAGAGATTGTTGTTTCAATTTAGAATGATGCCAAGGGACTTCTGACCATGAATAAACAACTTGTTCTAATGAGGTTATGCTACTGGTACAGCTTGGACTGTTTCATCACTAAGCACTCTACACAAGACAAACTTGTCAATACCTTCAAATCCTGCAAGTACTGGTGCTTTGGCCTTCCTGCATGCTTCCACAGGTGGGATGGTGAGAAGACCAATTTTTGAAGAAAGAAGCAAACTACAGGGTGTTCGGTCAGATTACGTATTTTAAAAGAAACATATGTGCACTGAGCAGAATTAATAAATATTTATTGAGTCATTTATGGAATGTTTACCTAGAAAACAGAGAGATAATCTTCCTTGATGGTAGGTAGTATCTAGGTAGTATCTAGGTTTGAAATTAGATTATCTATTTTCTTTCTATTCTTTTCACTATTTTAATACTGAAATAGTTTTAAATAATGTCCGTACAATGCATTTCCATGATGTAAACTCAAATTTAAAGACTTATTATGCATATTGTCTCTTACACTTCTCTATAGTTTTTCTTCTTCCTTCACCTTTGGCATCTTTTATTCGACTTACCAGTTCAGCATTTTTCTGCCTCCTTTATTGACAAATCCTCATTTTTCTGTCCTTGTCAAATGAAAGCAGTATTCTTTCTCCATTTCTTCACTGACATATTTTCCTTTGTTGCTCCTCTTCATCCACAGCAGATGCAAAGTTATATAATACCTCAGTTAGATGTTATCATTGCCAAAGTAGGTAAAACACATTTAAAGACTGCCCAGGAAAATGTGCTGTCATCTAAATTCTTACATGTTTCTGAGATACTTAAGACACAAAGCAATACTGATGAACTGAACGTAAATTACTTTGATCATAAAATTGAATAAACTTCAGGAGAAATTTTTACGTTAACTTTTCCTGCACCCTGAAACCTTAAAAATAACAGTTCCATAAATAGGTACGATGTCATATGTATATTAATGTGTTTTAGCAAAATTAACCAAGCTGAAATGATAAATGAAAAACAGTGATTACAATTTATATTTGTAAGTCTGGAAGCAGATGGACAGCCATGTGGCATATTTCACATTGTCCATTGCAACAAATTCTACCAGCATTTGTTTTGGCAACAACACATACTAATATTTGGAATATTACACAAGATGTGAGAGCAAAGATATCGCTCGAGGATGAGGACAAAACTGTCTTTCACAGATTGTTATTGAGATCTTAATCTTCTTTTCCTAAGTATCTCAAGACATCTAAGACTAGACATCCTTATTTTCCTATCACTTATTTTGATGGCTACTGTGCACATAATTCATTTATGAAGTTCTTCAGGGAGAGTTATCTAAACCTGGGCTTTAAAGCTTGAAGGAGTAAATGAAGAGAAGGTAGCGTTATGCATCTTCCCAGTAGTATTCCTGCCCTGAACAACTGAATCAACTGTCTTAGTTATACAAAATACACCTTCTGTTTTGCTCTAATCTCTCTAAATATATCAAAATTGGTCCAAATATGACAGAATAAATGAGTTTTGTATGCTGCTTACCCAAGAGTGGAAAGCAGAAGTGGGAAATCAAAAGTTAGTGAACTGACAAACTGAGCTGAACTGGGATCTAATGGTAAGGATTTGTCACTTGTAGTTGTCATGTTCCTTGCTAAAGAGAGACAGAGAGAAAAAGGTGGTTCTGGGATAGATCAGGAATGCACCACACATTACAATTTGTGTTATCTGTAGGTTGATGTCTAAAGTCTTCAATTTTAAATGTTTTATATATTAAAAAGTCAATAGCCTTGTCAAAGGATAAAACTTATCCGAAAACACAGCTCAGATAAAGTAAGGTCTGTATCTGCCCAGATCCAACTGATTTGGTGATTCTGGTATGTGCTGAAAAGACAAAACAGCACATATAATTATCATGAGGGAGGCTTAACTGATAGCACTGCTAGATCAGATCTGAACTACATCTGCCCTCCTGTAATGGTTTAGATGTGCACTGGAAAGAATCAGAGATAAGCTGTTAACCACACTGTATCCTGGTAACACATTTTGAGCAGGAGATCAGAAGGTAATGCTACCCCAGGGAATCACTGCTAATAGACTTTAGACAGGGTGCAAATAAAACAGACTGAGGATATGTGACTAGCAAGATTATTGACAGGTGTTGCTGACCATTTAACTTAAAAAACGACAGTATAAACAGCAGTAATTCCTTGGTGGGGATGTGCCCAGAAAGGTTCACACCCTGCAGCAGGCTGAGGACAGCAGCCCAGGGTGGGACAGTCACCTATGGCGGTGAGACCCCCGCCACAACTCAGGTATCCAAGGAGCCTGCCTCATTCCCATGCCTCAAAGATGAAAGGCACACCCAAGCCACATAACAGGAGCCTTTACTGGTGTGTGTCCTGTGTTTAGTAGGACAGATCTCCAGACAGAAATCAGTACTGAACTGCTACACTTACTCCCCTTAGAAAAAGAACTTTAGGCTTTACGTCACAACGTTGCAGTTACCCCCACACCACCCCACTCCCACACCACCAATGATAAGCCTAAAAAATAATGCCTCCACTGCTAAACATGATTTTGTTGGGAGGGATTTTTTTTTTTTTCACAGCCCCTAATGTTTTACCTGGAGAGGAAAGAGGATAAAGAAAAGAAAATGCAGATGGAATTTTTAATATATAGCCATCCTAACTGAGAACTCAATGCTGGAAATAGGACTACCAGTCTCTCTTAACTTAGCACTGAGTGTCATATCCTATACGTTTCTACAAAGAAGAGGGATTAGTAAAGCTTCTACAATATCTGCTTAGTAAAACTCCATAAAAATCTTTCTTATATGTTCACTGACAGAAGTTGCTTTGGATTGGAAGGGTAACTCAGCTTTCAGACTTGTAGTTCTTCAGCTTCACAGATGAGCGATGTCATTTGGGAGTTCACAGATATGCATGGATACGTCTGTCCTTATGGGCCTGGGGGTGTTGGCTCTGTTGCTAACCAGAGCTTGGGGGGTGGGTGTGATTTTAAAAGTGCAGGCAGGATCCAATAAATTAAGGAGAAGAAATAATATCCCCACACAGACAAAAAAAAATATTCACATAAGAGCAACAGCATCGTTTAAAAAATAATTTAAAAAAAAAACCCCAAACAACAGAATTAAACAAATAGTTGGACACCAGTCAAAAGATAAAGACATCCTCACCTGACATTTTACAGGAAGAAGCTGTGCACGACTATCATAATATTATGTCAACCCATATTCCTTTTCTGTATTCACGAAACAAGCATTTTTCTCAGTATTACCCAAACCTCAGCTATCGAAACAAATGTAAACATTTCACACCTGAGAAAAAGACATTTTTGGAGCCAAGGTATGGAAATATATTGGCATTCACAGAAGAAGAATGAAAATCTGAGAACAGTTCTATGCTGCATGTTGAGAATATCACTGACGTATCTGAACTAGCTCTAGAATTGAAAACATGTTTTGATGCTGTATTTGAGCTAGTATTTGGGTGCTGTACTGCCCTAATACAACCTTACTGCTTGCAGAACTGAGCAATGGTCTCAATACAACATTAGTCCAGTTTAAATAGAGCTTGAACTATTCCTTACTTCATGGCATAGACATATCCTTAGGAGCATTATTGGGAAATGAAAGAAGGTATTTCACAGAATAAATATACATAACAGGCACAGCTCTGAGTAACTGTTACATACAATCTTTTTCACCATATCATAAAAGTGTATGAAGACCTAAAGAGGATGCAACATGGCACTTATGACAATATTTCACACATTTCCATTTCTAACTATGCTTTTTAATCCACCACCAGTTTAGTCCCAGAACACTCAAAAGACATAATTATTTATTACCTCTAAACATAAAAACTCTGGCAAGTGATTAATTAACAGGTAGACATTCCTTCCCACCTGTTAATAGACTGCTGTTTGGTTATAGCAATAGTGTATTCTTTCACTTCTCTGCACTACTTACACCAGAAAAGTTACATTTACCCATTTTTCCTCCACCTTGAGTGAAACTCTAATCACATGTATCCTACTCTCTGCTCTCTTCCTTGATACTGTGACCTGACTAAATAAATCTTAATCTATGGTGTCACAAAGGAATCGTCTTGATTGCAGGTCCAGGTTCATCCACCTCATCTGAACAGGAAATATGTTACTGGCTCCCATTATAATGAAAGGAGACAGGCAGGCACTTCAGTAGGCAGTTAATCCTGCCTCAAATCAGAATCACACTCAATAAGTACTGTAACAGGAGCTCAGATGCAAACATTTCCAGTTTAGGGACTGTAATTGCATGTCTGATAGTGAAGTTTGTCAAAAGTCTAAAGGAAAAATTCTGTGGGAGATAAAGACCCCAGCTAAAGTTACCTGAATCTTGGAACTTAACATTTCCAAGGAAAAAAATAGTTTCTTAAAACATACTTTAGTTTTGTACTGGAACAACAAAAAAAGATTATCCCTTCTAATTTCATTACATGTAAAAATTATGTAAATTCTTCAGAGTTCTTACATTCACATTATTTTCTCCTTCTTCAGCTGCTCACTACAAGCAGCTAATGTCTATATTATGTTTTATATTAATTGTTGTATTATCAAACTCAGATAATAAACTCCCTGGGGTAGAACCTTTGTCATTTTATGTTTTAGGAAGCAGATGGTGGACCTGTCAGAAATCACTTCCTCTGAATCATAGTGATGTCTCTTTACAATGAGGACCATTTAAAGAGAGAATCTTCTACTTGGTGGTATTGTTACTGTGCCTGTGTGGCATTTTCCATTTCTATATTGTGAAAAATACAGAGAAAGACATAGCAAAAAATGATTTTTTTTTCTTTTTTCCTTTTTTTTTTTTTTTGCCACCCACTCTGCAATAGCAACAATATATAATCCAAATTAAAATTGTCAAAATAAGAGTTTTCTGTTTATTTGAACCCAGTTTTCTTGCTGCAGATCACACTGGCAATATACAGTCATCATTCCATGTCTAGTTTCATTTAACAAGTGAATTAACCTTGTTGATTATTTTATTTGTAAATTGTTTCAGAATAAATCTCCCAGTGTCATCTATAAGTCATGGAAACTAATGAAATGAATGCAATATGATGCTGAAACTTTCAAAGTAATTATCATCAACACTTTGATCTTACCCCATTACACTGTAACATATTAGCATATTAAATCTAAATCTAAATTAGATGTCAATATAACTCCAAATTTAATCATCATAAGGGCTTCATGTGATTTCATTGATAGCTTCTTGTTCTGTAAGTAGTAATAGCCTTCTACTGTTAATTCTGATTAACATAAATCCAGCTTTCAGAAAATATCCTTATAATTCAGATTATGGAGAAAAGCCACAAAAATTGTAATCCAATCATACTGACTTCCAAAATAAAAGCAGCTATTGTTTGAAATTTAAATATTTTAAAATAGGCTTATGATGCCTTACATATATATATCTGATGTAATCATATTTTGAATACAATTTTGCTATTATATTTGCTTTACTTGATTATTGCCTGAGACAAAATTTACCACATGAATATATGTTTGACTTAGGCAAGTATTTTTATTTGCTTATGTAAATATTTGTTGGGTTCTTTTAAATTGCAGCACAATTTCATTTTATGATTAGCTTTCAAATCAACTGCCAATAGGAAGGAATCAAAAATATATCACAAGATGTAGCCCATTTAAACATTTAACAAATGTGTAAAGAGAAAAGTTTTCCAAATATGCTTTTGAATATTCTTAATATTCTCTTCCATTCTCCATTCTGTGTGTCTGATGATCTTCCATGCAGTTTGCTTGATATGTTCTTCCAATTGTTAGGAAGTTGTTTTTTGTAACTGTTCAAAATATGACAAAATAGGATTCTTTCTGTCTATTCTTTCAGAACTTTCACCACCTTCAGCATGACTATTTGCATGGATGATGTTTGATCATAAGGGCTCAGTCTGTCCTCTTAGAAAACAAAACAAAACCAAACCAATTGACCAAAACCAAACCCCAGACTGTAAGAGCAGGATAGTTAAAGGAAGGAACAATACTTCCCTCTGGATCTCAATCTTGAAAATGTAATAGAATAAATTATCTTTAAAAAGAGGGTAGCAAGGTAGTGCTGATGGTGGGGAAATTTCAAAGAAACATACGTTTATATGAATTTAAATCAATTCCTCCATAGTCAGTTCTATAAATAAGGACACCCTGAATAATTTTATTTGCTCAGATTTCTATTCAGCACACTAATCTACTTTAATAAAAAAACAAAAAAATCCAAACCAAAACCAAACCAAACCAAACCAAACCAAAACCAAAACCAAAACCAAAACCAAAAACAAACAAACAAACAAAAAACAGTGAGGCAATTGTGTAGTAATGAAAGAAATCTTCTGCTTGTAAAAGTTTCTGTTAGCTCTGCAGGAGCTGGAGGAAGCAGTTAAAATAGTTTTTTGGGGTGAAGTCCTCCACGTGTGTTCAACGTTTCTGCTACTGAAATGCTGTTTGTAGCATTTTGGTAGCAGAAACATTAAACACAGCTCAATGGTTACATGAAAGTATCGTCCCAGAAGCAAAGCAAAAAAAGCCATAAAACCCCTGAAGTAATTTTTAAGCATGAAGTCCTAATAATTGAATTAGAGTCATTCAACTGTGGATAAGAACTATCGTTCTATCAGAACTCACTAAGTCATTTTGTAGTAGAGAGTAACTGTTATAAGTCAGGGGAACACATCTGTCTGGTGAATTGCAGTGAACACAGAGCCTCTAATTTAACAAACAAAAAGCTACAGACTCTCAGATATGGCTCTAGATTGCATGGATCAGGAGGCTGCTTGCACAGTGATAAGGAGGGAGGGGACTGGACAGATACTGGAAAATACAGGATTGTTGTAGTTTTCCGAGGTTTCTTTAAATAGAAATCCATCAAGCTTTGTTCCTAATCTTGAAGTCCTTGCTCTTATTGAATAAAAAAAATAATACTCTTCTACAAGGTCATCAATCCAATCTGCTGCAGTTGTATCTCTTCCACACCTGTACAACATGAAGCTGTGTTATGTGTCCAAGTCAGTCATCTGCCCTCTAGAAAGTAACAAAGTGGTAATTCTGCAGTATATTCACATCCACCTCTGTCTTCAGTCCTCAGTTACCTAGACATATGACAATCATGTATGATCAGATTTCTTTACTTTCCCAGACATCCCTAGTAGGACATGTAACATCAAAAGTAAATATCTATGTAGATAAGCTGACCTGAGAAGGTCACTAAGGATTTAGTCACTTGCTGTGACTATATTCAATCCCTTTTTTGAACGTTTGGCCCTCTAAACATCCTATGATCTTAAACATCCTGTTGTAATGAACACACAGTGCAGAGATATGCAATCTGAAATACTTATCCAGAGTATTGACAAAGCCATATAATTTAGGATGCAATTCATATCAGTCTGAAACAGATTTTTAAAATAAATTCCTATTTATCTCCATTGCTAAAGGAAGATGGTACAGGAAGCCTAGGAGATATACATAAATTCAGGGTTATTTTTGTGAGATCTCATTTGGCTCAAAGCACTTTTGAGGCTCCTTTCATCGTATGATAGAGGAGGACTGCAGTGCTGAGAAGTTCATCTTCAAGATGTGCGTAAATGAACCCATCCTGCATGGATGTGTCTCACCCCTTTCTGATCTTTTGGTTTCCACAGCAGCCTGCAACACTGTATTCCACAAATAAATTCAGGGGGGAAAAAAAAAAAAAGGCAAAAAAAAAAAAAAAAAAAAAAGCCAGACAATAAAATGAACAAAATCAAAAGCCACTCATGTAAAAAATCTTTCCCTTTTTATGAGAGCTTATGCCCTAATTATTTCACTTGGTGCCCTCACTGTCTTTATAGGAAGAGCATATATATGTTCCCATTAGTTTTAAACAGTTACCAGAACATCACGTTTCGCGGATTTGTGCAGTAAAATAAAACAACCTGGGTTTGTCTCCAATTCTTTTCTAGTAATTTGAAATATCTCTGCCATTTTCAACTGCTAATGTTCAGAGAACAGATGTTTTCAGGGAAGCATTCACAGTGGCTGAAAGATCTTGTTCCCAAGAGGTAATATTTAATTTAGAGACTGACGATGTGTAAACATAGTTAAGGTTGGTTTTCCCCCCCTGTGCATTACTTTGCATTGCTGACAGTGTTACATCCATCATTTTATTGCTTGTCATTCCTCATTGGAAGTTTCAGATCTGGCTGTTCTGAACATTTTGTATGATCTACAGACTCTTTACAGTTCATTGCCATTTTCAAACTGATAAGTAGAAGAAGATTAATAAAACCATGGTCTTTTTTTCTACAGCTGTTAAATAGCAACTGGTTCACTGGCAATAACCACTTGAAAAAAAAAAAATCATTCTGCCTCTTCATTGTTGTTATTTCTCTTCAGGTCAAAAAGTGTCCACACAAGAACTGATTCACCAGGTAGATTTATTTCAACCCTTTATTTCCATGTCTCTAGAATTCTTAGAGGGATTTAACCGTTCTTGGACTTTTGTAAGGAGTTATCTACAGCCAGTGAGGTAATATAACATTGCTTGCTGTACACATTTTTTTTTAACTGCTTCTTTTTCTTAGTATGTACATTTCCATTAAACATATTCTAGGGTTTCAAAATAAATGTTTTTGTATTGACTTGACTTGTTCTTGCATGGGTTTATATATAAAGGTGGAGGATGCATCATAGGTAAAATAATATGTTTCAAGAACATACTGGAGGTCTCTCATGCTTACTTATAAATTATAATATTAATATTCATGGAAAGTGACATTTCTATGCCTATTAATGTATACTTCTTCTTACTGGTACTAGCAAGCTCACTAAATCCCAAATTAAGTGAATGCTTTTTCCCAAAAAGAGATAGAACATATAAAAGCTCCATATATTGTGCCTGAAATAATATGTCCTATAAAGCACATAGCAGTTGCAATGTATTTTGAGTTAATATTAGAAAAATTAGACACACAGGCACTCACTAAATATGAAAGTTCAACAGACAGCATAAAAAAGAAGTGTGTGGCCTTTGAGATTAAATACAGAGACTCTGCAAAATTAAAATTAATTAAATCAACACTTGGATAAATATTGTTGGTGCCTAGACAATAAAAATTGTGTGCTCAGAGAATGGTCTTAAGACAATCATATTCCATGTTGTCAGAGGTACAGTTTGAGCAATCAAGAGAGAAAATGGAAAGTTCTTTTATTCACAGCTTTGGTGAGAACCTAATAGCAAAATGTCCTCTCCTGCTAACAAGTTTGTAATACAATGTTTTCTGCAATTCAGTAAAATCCTACTAAGAAAGGGAGCTTTTTCATTATAAGGTATCTTCAGCTTCCCAGAGGATCGAGGATTAGATGATTTTTATTCAGAGACCTAGGAGATTTTGAAAGGTCTTTGAAATCTAAATTAAGAGATTATATGAGTCATCATGGGATGTTACACTTGTTTTAACTCATGGGAATAATCAAATTGCTAATAATGAGGCATGAAGAAGGAAAAATCTTAAAAGAAAATATGTATATTTTGTATTTGAAAAAGCCATTATGTACTCTCACCATGTGAAAATCATTAAATACTTTTCTAAGAAGGATACTGGACAGCATTTACTAAGCAAAACTTTTTTAAATCAGTAGGCTCAGATGAGTTGTTCCTCAGTCCGCAAAATAAGCATTTTTAAAAGTAAGGTGTTTTTTCCAAAGTTGATTTTTAGAATTTAGAAACCACTCCCATTTGTACCCTTTCTGGATAAAGAGGCATTTTAGGCCATTCTGGGACATGTCAGAGTTTAAAGCTTTATCTCACAGACACCTTGCTTTACCATCTGAATACATCCTGACAAGTTTGTTCAGGCAGCAATGCAAAGTGTATCACTCTCCTTCTGAGGCTCATTCTTGAAATCCGAAATATGATTCCCCTTATTACACATATCATGTGTATTCTAACTAATCAACTTCTATTTATCCCAGACACGAGTCTATCTCTGTTCAGTCTCTGTTTCTTTATCAAGTAAGAAAAATACAAGTAACAATTCTACTGCTGGAGTGTAATGTTATGTTTTTCCTTCCTATTGTCTTAAAGCAATCTTGCTGAAGGATTCTGACTCATGGGATTTTCTAACATTCACCCACAGGAGCTAATCCTCCCTTAAGCTGCTTCCACATCTTCTTACACCTACTACCTGTCAGACTTCTCCCTTTCTAAGCCCGCCATCCTCTTTCATTCACCTCCCCAGCTTTGCTTCTTCCTTCAGCTACTTCTTTTTATGTGATATCTTTGGCGATCCTCTCATCTTCATGACCTCCCATAACATACTTTTTCAATTCCCTTTTGAAATTAGATAGTTCTTACCAACCCCACTCCAGAGTCTTCATTTTGCTTGGGAGGTCTATGCCTTTAAAGAATCATCAAGAAAATACCCATCAAAAATGTAAATTTAACACCCTACTTGCCCATGGAGTTACACGTTTCTGTGCCTGCACATTCAGATATTCTGAAACTAGAGAAGAATAAATATGAAAACAGTGATGTTAAGTAAAATAAAATCTATTTCTCTGGTTTTGAGTTGCAAACACGAATACCATTCAGATCATTTAGGCCCCTGCTCACGATCAGCATCTATCACTTTTAAGGTGTTGCCTAAAGAGATGACTATCCCTACTACTTGTTTTAACCTCCTCTATTACCTGTAAATGCACCTTCTGACATGTTGATAACAGCAGATACCAATGCTGATGTGACTCCTGTTCATTGCCTCCAAAATTCGTACTCATGGAGAATGTAAAATTTTGCCAAACATTAACAATTCACACTGTACTATTTTCAATATGATGCCTATAATCAAGATCCAGAGCTTGAACCGAATAATAAGTTCCTTTTTTTGTTCCTTTCCTTCCTCTGAATGCTTTTAATGATTAAAAATTCTCTTCAAATAAAGGAAGAAAGTATCAGGGGTGCTTTCATCTGTTTCCACATATAATAGCTGACAGGAAGTTGCTGTGCCAGGCAGTATCACTGGTGTAAATTTACAGGCAGTCAAGAAATATCCCAAGGAATTTAAGACAGCACACTATTAGAATATAAACTACACCAATGAAGTAAACATTATTTTGGGGTCTCCAAAACCCTTCTGTTCTTAGTACTGTTACCTTTAAAATTTGGTAGTCAACAAAGATCTTCTTTACTTCAAGATTTTTATTGTTGTTGATACTGTAAAGCAAAATATATGGGAAAATGAAGTACTTTCTGGGAAGGCCAAGCCTACCTCCTTTTCACTTCTAAAGGATAATTCAAAAGAGAACTGAATCTTAAATAAGATTAAAGATAGCTGGTACTTGATTTGAGGTACTTGGTTTGAGGTCAATTGATTCAACTGCCATTGATTGCCACTGAGTATGTGATATTTTATAGAGAGGTTAGGGAATGGGTTAGGTACTGTATACTGTTCTCTCTCTATATACTCTAATATACTCTAATGTGTCTTGATCTGACTCTTTCCTTTGGTATATCTGACAGAAAATAATCTGCTTTCACAAAGAACATTAATAAGGTAAAGTCTATACAGCTACCTCCAGAGTTTTCTTAGAAATGCATAGCAACGGTGTCAAAAAATACTTTCCGCATTCTGAGCCCTGGAGTGAGCACATCAAATCAATAATTGCTTAAGCATATGCTTAATTAGGCTAAAAAGCAAATGTATTTTGAAACTGCTGCATGAATTCTTTAAAAAATAGTTTAGTGGGTTTTACAGGATTACTTCCCTCCTTTCTCTGCTCTGCAGTGTTTTCTGAAGCACAAAAAGTGCTCATCTTAAAATTAGCCCATGCATCTGAGCTTAAACATATCCATTGCTTGGATATATTACGCCATATCTTTCTCTGTGGTATGGGTAGAGTTTGTTTTGTTTTGGAGTTTTTGATATGCTTATAAAGAACACTAGATAAGAAGTTCTGTGATCTGGCTTTCAAATTCATCACAGTAAGTTATAAAGAGGTGAAGAGAGTGTATAGCCTTTATCTCCTTGTCACCTCTTCTAATACAAGAAAAGGCCACCAAAAGCAGCCACCATATTCTGAACACCAAAAGAGAGTGGATCTTCGTCCAAAGGTTTTCATGGAATGGTTCTGACCTGACTTCAGAATTTTTCAGGCATTTCCAGACAGATTTTTTTTAAAAAAATCTGTTATTCATAGTTAGCAACATACTTTTGCATAATTTTGCATTATATCGTAATGTAATGGAGATTTCAGCTTTCTATAACCTTCTATGTCATGTCACTTTAGACTATGGTATATGTCTTGCTTTGGAGAGTACTAAGAGTAAGAATCAGGTTTGTTTTTTCTTCCAGCTCCTCTTGTGTTAAGGTTGCTATTATAATTTACTTGCTTTTGACCTGTGACCTAAAGCTTATGGCTATCACAGATTTATTGGGCAGGCTCTCAGTGTTAACAATCAGAAAGGTGTTAGGGGATACTGAGTAGAAAAGTCTGCATGCTACTTATCAGTTTGAATCGGTGTTCAAGTTGTTGTTGAAAACTATATTCAACTGTTCATACATGTTTTTTTAGCAAAATTAACAGTTTATAACCAGTGACCATTGTATCATGTTGAATCAAACATGTTTGTGAGATCACTAAAGCAAGTGATGATCTTGCTCTTGCTCTTTCAGTCTGGACTGTGGTATAACCTAGATGTTGGATTTTCTGCACCATCTCAGTGTCTTTGCAGAAACAAGTTTTTTCCCAGATAATTCCTCAAGTAATTGTATCAAATCTTGTAAAAAAGTACACTTATATTAGTAGACCAAACTATTATTTCTTCCAATTGCTCTGAAATCCATTATTAATTAACTTGCCATTAACAATGATTTAATAACACAATCATCTTGTATCTGGAAATTATACTCTGAGAGCAACGGGGAATATTCTGATATATGTATTACCTATTTATCTCTTCATGCTTATACTTCAACTTTGAAATATGTGTGTTGATAAGAATGAAGTTGTATACTAAGCCAGTCTCAGGTGGAGATATGTGTTTGGTTTGTGTGGTGCGGGTTTGGTAGCAGGGGAGGAGCTACAGAGGTGTATCATGGAAGAAGCTCATAGAAGCTTGCTCTTCTTCAAGTAGGACCAGCCTCTAGCTAAGCCCTAGCCAGTTAGCAGCTATGTGATAATATATATATTACTATATAAGAGGGGAAAAGAGGTTGGAACAGAGGAGAGGAGTGGGATGAGAGAGAAACCTATGCAGACACCAAGGTCAGTCAAAAAGGAGGGTGGATGGTGTACTGGAGCAGAGATTCCCCTGCAGCTGATGGAGGTTAACGGTAAAGCAGATACCCACCTTCAACCCATGGAGTAACCCACACTGCAGCAGGTGACTGCACTTGAAAAAGGCTGTGACTCCGAGGGAAGCCTGCATTGGAGCATTCTGCCCTGTGGAAGGCATACAAGTTGGAGCAGTTCATGAAGAACTGTAGCCCATGAGAAGGACTCACACTGGACAAGTTTGAGGACGTCTGTATTCCATGGGAGGGACTCCATGCTGGATCAGGGAAGGACTGTGAGTTGTCAGTTGTCCTCCCGGTGAGGAGGAAGAAGACTCAATGTATGACGGACTGCAACTCCCATTCCCCACCCCCCTGTGCTGCTGCCAGGGGAGAAGATACAGAATTTGGGACTCGAGTTGAGCCCAGGAAGAAGGAAGGAGTGGAAGGAAGGTGTTTTTAGGATATGGCCGTATTTCTCATTATCCTACTGTGACATAATCTCATATCCCTCTATTGGATCTACTTTGAAGTTGGCCCTGATTTGAGCAGGGATTTGGGCCAGATGTCTCCAGATCTGTTTTCTACATTAAATTATTCCATGATCCTCTGTTGTTGTATAGAGCTTCTGCACAAGACCACAGTGAATGATGAACTGTAAATAAAATGTCATAGAAGGCGTAAGCTATCTTCCACTCTTCAGGGTAGAAGCGGGAAGTGGATATAAATATCTCCAGCAAAAAAATCCTGATAAGAATCAACACTGTCAAGAGCCTGACTCTTGCCATTGTCAGGGAATTGCTTCTTTTTTTTTTTCTTTTTTTTTTTTTTTTAAAGATTTCTCATCAGATGTAAAGTGGTCCTGGTTGGACAGTCTTGTGAATAGGCTTACTCGCTTGATTCTTCATGTTAAACCATTTTCTAACATCTAAGGAAAAGTCTACCCAGTATTTTGTGCCTCAGAGAAGCCAAATTGTAACAGCTCTCAAGAAGCAATGGAGTGTCTTTGAAGAAGATATAACAATAATTTATAATCATAATTGACATTCCACTCTCCACTGACTAGAAGTGGAAAACAAGGAATTTCACAGTGTGTACTGCATCTCAAACCAGGAAATCTGATTAATGCAGCAGCACACTGTTTAGAACTGGACAAAATATTTTTCAGCTGAAAATGCCAATTCATAAAATGTGAAGTATTTTTAGAAACTTACCAGTTTTTGAAGAAACTTTATTTGAGCAGGGCAATTCCATTTCTCCAAAACCTTAACACTAAAATAAAATGTGTTTGTATCTCCTTTTTCTCATACTCTGTCTTATATAAATTTAAAATTTTCTTAAAATCTTCTAGTACACCCTAGCTATCAGTTTGAACATGACTCCATTTATGCCTATAGGATGAATTAAAATGAAAGCCTTTTCTGTTAGCCAAAGAAAACAATTTTAATGCAATAATTCATTTTACCTAATCCCCACTCATAAAGACTACATATAAAACGTTCAATAACATTAAGTCCAAAAGTTAATTCCTTTTTCACCTTGATAAAAAGCAAAAGCTAAATTTTATTTTCCCCAAACCCAGATGTCTCTAGTCCTGAGATGTCAGACTTGGCTTTCATATCCACACAAACACCACACATGTTGATAAAGCAATGCCAATATGCTCGCACTACAGTTAGGACTTTTCATAATATCATTATAGTATTTGAGCAAAACATTGGAACACTGCTTTGATAGATATTTTTATTTAATAAAAATGAAGGAAAGATGGAAATGACATTAAAATCTGCTCACTGGGTAGAAGAATTTCTTCCTGTGTATGGCTGAAACCTGTGGGACCAGTTGAAAGTAGCAATAAGTTTTGTCTTGATTTCAGATACCTGTCTTGTTTGGTATTTTTCTTTCTGTTGAGGCATCAATTACTGTACTTCTGATTAATTGTGGCATCCCCTTTTCTGTAAGTCTTTTTTTGTATAACAAACTAGAAACATATCTTGATGAGAAACCTATAATAACTCTCTTACTCTTTCCTGTTTGATGAAGACCTTTTTATTACCTTTCATATCATTGAAGTTTATCATGCATGTCCTGCAGCCAATGGGGAGCTTTGCCATTTCTTTTAGATGGCATCACACCAGATCTGTTTCTGAGGAATGGTAAATCTCAGGGCACTGGAAAAAGATACAGTAGTTATCCTCTAGAGGTTGTTCATTTAAATTTGTACTCAACTGAGAAATAATTTAATATTTAATATTTATTTTCCTCTGAGCCAATCCTGAAATCCTCTTCAGATGAGAACTGAGTCTGAACATATAACTGATTGTAATTTGGACATCTGTTCTTGGAGCAGGAATATTTTCACAAATTAAGTTCATTTTTTCACAGAAATGTCCACATGTGGACTACAGCCACTTGGCAGAACATGTCCCTGGGTTCTTAAAAACTTTATGCAATTCAACAGACTGCTCCTTACATAGATTTTGTTATTTATAACACTGTGAAAAGAAATGGTGCTGTTTCCAAGCTTTAAAGTGATCATCACAGAAGCTGGGATTTATTCATTTGTCTATTATATTAGCCCGTGCAGTATTTCTTTAGCTAAAAATTAAAGAAAATCTAAGTGAATTGCCTCATGTATAAAACTACTGATATGCTGAGGGTTTTGAAGTCAAGTGTTCCTGATTCCAGTGTTCCATACATGAAATAACAGCATCCATGAGAGGGTAAGTTTTGTTTTTCATTAATTAATTTTTATCTCTTGGTACTGTGGATCAGAAAGAGCATCACCAAATTAATTAAAATAGAAAGAAACTTATGGAAAGATTTAACTCTCATTATGTTTGAATAGCATTCTATGTGAGTTACAGAAGATCTTTAATAATTTAGAGGATATGTTACCTCTAAATTTGTCACATTAATATTTTCTTTGCAAAAGAGTAAGTTGCTTTTTGCCCTGATGAATATGTAAAAACACTTTTTATCCAAGATAAACCACTTTTCTGACTCTTCAAAAATTGAAGGAAACAATGTATTTACACAATATTTTAGTGCTATACTATAAATGTGTCAGTAGTAACATGCTTGACCATTCTTTACATCCCTCCCATTGCGTACTAATTTCTGTTTATAGTTAGTTTTGACAGTGTCATAATCCACTTTCATCTGTTTCTTTCTCTTATTCTCTCTTCTCTTTTCCAACACTGCCTTCTTTTCTAGAGGAGATTTCTTTCTTGTTTTTCTTTTTCTTTCTGGGTTTTTGTTGTGAGTTTTTGTTTTGTTTTGTTTATTTGGTTGGTTGGTTTTTTGTTGTTGCTGTTGGGGTTTTTTTGTTTGCTTGTTTGGTTTTTTGTGGTTTTTTGTGGGGTTTTTTATTTGTTTTGGTTTTTTAATTCCACTCTTCCTGCCACTTCTTTCTTTTCTGGGAAAATTGAGGGGAGGAACAAGAAAGGGGGAAGAGAACTTATAGTATCACTAAAGAATAAAACATTTCTTATTTTTTTCCTATAATTTTCCTATATTTTAGATTGTTTATAAAAAAACGGACTGTAAGATGGTTTTGAAGAGTTTGTTAGCTGTTTATGAACTTTGGTACAGTGCAGGGGCATTCAAAATACCAGTAAGACCTGGGTATGGTATAAAAAGGAGTGAGAATCTGGCATAACACAGATTTCTAGGGGAAGCTCTGTAAAACTGAAACAGCTATAAAAACACAGGAGATAGATCTGAATTCACCTAATTTCAAAACTAAAACCTAATGATGAGATAGTATCTCTTAATCAATCCATAGAAGCAAGGGTGAAAAATAGGTTTCCAGAAAGCAGCTCACCTGCCTAAGTGCCTGTTCTAAGATAAGTTATTTCCTGCTCGTACCTTCTGTTAACTTTCTCAGTCAATTATAATGGACACTAGTGAAGGAACAGCAGTATAAAATTTTAGACATCTAAATTACAGTAAGTGAATCCTTCTCTAAGCTCCTAGACAAGCTGAATTAACTTATCTGAACCATTTGCTAAAGCTATCTTTTCAGAAATTCCACATTTTTTCTCAGCACTTTTCCTAGTGTTTGATTGTCCTAGCCTTTAGAAAGATTTTGCCATTTTCTTGTCCACATTTTTAATTTTGAAGCCCTCGGTTACAGTACTTCTGCCTCACTAAATTATCTTTAAGCAGTTCCTTCTGATACCTATGAGTTTTTAGTACTGAAGAGAGTGAAACATAGGTAACTGCTTATTGTACTGTGTACACAGTGTTGTGCACGCATATAGAACATAAGTCAAACATGAAGTCACCTTGACTGATAATGCCAAAACATTTTTTTCAGAACGAATTAATAACTATATTTTAAACACTTCTTTTCAAACAGTAGTGTCTCCTCATCTGTGAGCACTTAGACCATGTTTCCACAAATTGGTTATAAGAACACCACCTGAGACAGTGTTAAAATTCTTACAAAAGTCAAGAAAACGAGTATCTACTGCTCATCTCATTATATGGCTGTGACCTGCCATCAAAATAAATTCAAGTTACCTTGACATGAGCTGCTCTTCATAAACCTATGGTGACCATAATATGTCTTCTTATTATCTTTTATATGCATTCAGATTTCTTTAATTATTTGCTCCATTCTTTGTTTTTGTCATTGTTCTTAAAACTGATGCAGTCCAATTTATAATTGTCTGAGCTTGTCTTTCTTTACATTTGCCTTCTCAACTTCAAGGGTGAGCACATTTATCCTACTGCAGCTGAAATGAGAACTAAATAATACTGATACAGCTATATGGTTACAAGACTGGAAAATAAGTATTCCACCCTGAAAAAAGGAGAAAATATTGAGATTTCTTTCACTCTCGAGCACAGCCTTATCAAAACTTGAAAAAAAAGGAAAAGGAACAGAAAAGGGAAAATCAGCTCTCAGAATAGTCAATAGCCCTGTGTCTGGAGGATTCACTTGAAATTTTGGGGAAGGTTTCATGTAAATCAGATGTTTGTCCTGATCAACAGGTTATGGGATATATAGGTTGAATATAGGTGGAAGAGTTCTAAAGGCAAGATTGACTGACTTCAGGTCTGGACATTAGTTGCTACACTTTCCATATCGGTGAACAAGCTACCAACCCACTAATAGTACTGATTCTGCATTTGCTTCTCTCACATTCTCTCTTAAGAATGAATGCTCTGTACAAAAGCATTCCATTTCAATTGAAAATGTCAGCTAGTCCTAAATTAATTTTGAAAATTTATTAATAAGCTTTTAATAACTTTCTTTTTATGAATATGTAGAAATTTTAAAAAACCTTGGAAAAAAAATAGTTTCCAGATAAAAGCTATGCTATGTTGTATAGAATTACCTTGTGAAAACATAGAATAGTACTGTTTCCACATTAAATATACCTTAACTTTTAAAATAATTTCTTAAAATTTATAGAAGAGAGCATTAAAAAAACATATGTTCTTGGACAATTTCAATTATTCTCAAGTTCTCCTTCACAGAGGAAGCTGATCCAAGTGCTGTGCTTATTTTCACAGAAGAGGTATATCAATACAGAGCCCTTGTACTTCACTGGAATTATATTGATTTGAACCAATTGAGGATCTAGATCAGTGAAATTATGTGTTGATTACTAGTGGTCCTAAGAGCTCTCAAATCATGACCTCTTTTTCAAATTTGAATATGACTGATCATCTCTGTCATTTAGTAACAAAAAGTATGGGTTAATCAGTGTATCTTGATGTTTATTCACAGCCTGAAAGTTAAACCTAGATGTTGTACTTATCTGTAGTTATGAGAAGAGTCAGTCCTTAGATCATGTCAAACATATTTTGGTCTTAGTAGACATGCCATGAGGTAACTTTAACAGAAGTATTCATTCACCTGACATGTAAAGCTTAAGGTGATTAAAATCTCTGTCTAGTTTTTCTTTTTAATTCTGCTTTTAAATGTACTAAGTAATCGTAGAAAAAAAAAAATTATAAACACTGCCATGTGTGACTAACTCTATACTCAAGATACATCTCCATTTGTTTAAGATACTACATAATATTAAAGAAAAAGAAAGATTACTCAGTTTAGAATTTGTTGTTTTGGTTTGTTTAGGTTTTGTGTTTTGGGTTTTTTTGTTTTTGGTTTTTTTGGTTTTTTTTTTTTTTGTTTTTTTTTTTTTTTTTTTTTTTTTTTTTTTTTTTTTTTTTTTTTTTTTT
>JANIJG010016462.1:0-45872 GCA_024611175.1 Megaceryle torquata
TCTTTTAGCTTGTCTTCATAGGAGAGGGGCTCTAGTGCTCTGATCAATTGTTTTTGTGGCCATCTGCTTGACCTGCTCCATCAGCTCCCTCTCCTCCTTGTGTTGAGAGCTCCAGAGCTGGTCACAGTAGTCTAGGTGAGGTCTCATCAGAGCACAGTGGCAGAATCGCCTCTCTTGATCTGTTTGTCACACTTCTTTTGATGCAGCCCAGAAGGCCAACTCTATCCTGGGCTGCAAATGCACATTGTTGGCTCGTGTTCAGCTTTTTGTCCACCAGCACCCCCAAGTCCTTTTCTGCAGGGCTGCTCTCAATCCCTTCATCCCCCAGCCTGTATTGATAACGAGAATTGTTCCAACTTAGGTGCAGGACCCTGCACTTGGCCCTGTTGAACCTCATGAAGTTCACCTGGGCTCACTTCTCCATCTTGTCTGGGTCCCTCTGGATGGCTTTTTCTTCATGTTGCCCTATAATGCCATTGAGACATTCAATCCTGGGCTGGTTTGTAGTGTATTCATGAATTGGAATAGGAATTTCAGGCACTCTTTTTGCTTTGTTCTATAAGTCCTCCTTTACATAAGAGTGGAGTGGCACTTCTGATGTGGTATTGATGAAACTACATAATTGAGGAGTCTTGGCACTTGATTGCACATTAAGGTAATTTAACTTTCTTGAATATTCCAATTCAAGCAGGGGTAGTATTTATTATTGGCTTGGTTCTCTTAACTTAGCAGTGCAGGAGCATTTTTGGCAGAGGAACTGGAAGCTTACGTGTAGATATTTTAATAAGGCACCTGAGCTTGCTTTCTGCCTTTTATTTTTCAAAGCGGAAAAATACTACTTCCAACTTCCTCATTCATGTTCAGAAACCTGTCAACCTGTGATGTGAGGGTGACTTTATTTCCCTTGCTTGGGGAGCTCCAGTCATAGCAGTGGCAAGTCCTGTCCCAGCCCTTTAAGATGCAGTATATGAGTCCATGCTAGGTAAGTATGTTTGCCGTTCTTAAGGGATGTTGTGTATAGTCTGGCATACTACAAAAAGGAAAATGCTTTAGGCTATGCTGCCAGAAGCAGTTCTGGACTTATATTTTCAGTCTACCAGTAGGCAGTCAGCTGCTATGCTAACTCTTTTAACATACATTAAAAGTTGTGTTAATTTCTGTCACTGAACTTCTGATGATTTGCAGGGCAAGGCTGTGAGGCTTTTTTTTCAGGGTGGTATACTTTGTAACATGCCAGAAGCTTGTAGTACCCACTTCTTCATTTGAGGTCTCTTACAAATTCCAGGTCTCCATAATATTATGTGCATTGCCTGTACCTCCTATGTTATTTTGAAGAAAAAAATGTTTATGATAATTTTTAATGTTTCTGTGGCAGATAGCATGCTAGGTGTTAATTTATTCAAGGGACTGGTGTTTCACAGTAGAGGAATCCTCTTTTCAGTCCTCTAAGTTGTTTCAATTGGCCCAGAACAAACCATACAGATAATTGTCTTACAAGATTTTGCTTCAGTACAAGACTGACAACTGACTTAACAGCAAACTCATCTGTATTTATAGCACTGTGGAGAAATCCAGCTGCTTGCTGGAAGTAACAGCATCTTATCTCATGATGGTTAAGTCTTACTAGTTTGTTCTGGTGTTTGGGAGAATGGTGTGGTGGAAGAGGTGGAAGAATTTAATGCTACTGGCCCAATCTGATGAGGTACGCATATTGAGAGTTACACTTGCTTGTGTGATCGTGTGTGAAGAATATTGTTTTGGTTTTGGAGAATCCTTTATAGAACTTTGGTTTGGCTTTCCTATGTCACCATCTGTATTGCATCCTCTGTTTTGCTTTCCAGTTTTAAGGCAGACCCTGACATACCTTTTGTTTTGGGTTCACTGACAATAACCGAGAAATCGCAAATGGTATCAGTTTACCTAGAAATACTGAATCTCTAGGGTGGCACTAGTGACAAAAGTGCAGAGCTGAAATTACTTCACTAAATTTTGCTGGTAAAGATCACTTCTACATGTTGGGATTAAAAGGGTAGATTAATTTTCTCTGATAGACTACAGAATAATTATTAAAACAACTTGAGCTGAGGTATGTGTCCTGCAGTCCTATCACCAAATCTTTAACCAGTTTTGTCACTGTTAGGTAGGCAATACAGGTAGAAGGTGTGTGCAGCGTTCTCATGGCCATGTCAGGAAAAGGCGTGTACACAGGAGTTAGCTGACACGTGGGCTGGTTTTTTTCAGAATGCTTGTACAATGAAGCTCTTTGTTCTCGAGACTCAAATGTTTGCCTGCACTGATGGGATGTAAAACAGGCCTTGTCTGTGTGTGTGCTGTTTGGTGGCAGCAATCACCTGACTCATTGGCACATATACTGGCTGGCCAGCCTGAGCAGAAGGAGCACCAAACCCCTACCGCTGCCATTGCTCACCAGAATGATACTGAACGTGAAACAGAGTTGAGATGTGTGTGTTTGGGTGCTTGGAACAGAGAGGAAGGGGAAGCTAAGGGTTCATTTTCTGCAAACCTGTAGGAAATGAGGCTCTGAGAGTTGTGGTTTGCTGTGCACTGCACATTTCATTGTAGATGTTCAGTAATTGATAAAGTTAATGTGTAGATTTGGACAGACTCTGGACTTTTTTCTGTGGATTTTGGAGGCCTACATTTTTTAAGGTCAAGAAAGCTAAATTGGATAGGTTTTCTCAGTTCCTCTACAGAAACCCTAAATTCTTCTGGAATGTGTTTACTGTCTTTCAAAATGTGTGTCTCTTACCTCATTGGCACAGGTAATAATCAACAGCTGTTACATTCTGCATGGGGAATATTTCCTGTCTGAATGGGGTTGGGGTTGTAAGTGTCAGAGCCATTGCATCATGTTTCTCTGCATATGGTGAATCTTCACTTTGGAACTACAACAGCCTTTCCTTCTGTCTTACAGTGTTCTCTTATTGTGCTACCAGCAAGGGAAAGATATTTTCATAGGAGAAGTGTATTGTCAGCAGCAGAGAATAATTTTGCAGCAGGAAGACATTTTAGGGCTTTTCTACATAAGAGTTATTGAGGGGGAGGAAAAAAATAATGTGAATTATAAAATAAAGTGTCCCTCCAACTTTTCAGCTGCTTGTCAGGGGTTCAGGAGAAAATAATCCTAAAATGTAACCATCATAGTCTTCTACTAGAGCAAGGCTCTTTGTTGTTCTTAATTTCTGTCTTTCCTGAAGGTGCAGTTTTAATGTTTCTGTATTTGAAGGTCAGAAGTTAGTGCCTTACTCATTTTGTTCAGCAGTGAATGCTTCAGCTGATACTAGTCTAGAATGACCAGGCTGGTTATAAATTGCTGGAGCTGATTAAAAAGGTTGAAAGCACTTTTTAGTAGAATTTAAGTCTTGCTTTTGTTTTTTGTGTGTTCGTGTTCATTATACACAAATGATGCTATTTAAATTCTTCCTCCCTGTCTCTTGCTAGTCTTAATAGAGATTCTACACTCTTCTTGGAAGTAATTTATTATGAAAATGAACATCAAGAAAGCTGGTCAAGACTTTCTAGGCTTTGCTATTAATATTTCAAAAAGTTAATTTCAAAACATGTTAATGAAATAGCTACAAATGGCTAACTAGAATTCCTTCTACTTAGCAGAGAAAGTGAAAATTTACAGGTTATTAACGTGTTGCCTTTTAATAATTCCTTACACTATAGACCTCTTACCTAGGCAGACAGTAATATCTTAACCTACAGAGAATATATACAAATAGGAGAAACTTAAACCAAACTAATAACTCTCATCATTTCATCATCAGTGACTGTGGGCTGCTGCTTCCTGCCCCTGTGCTTGGTACTCATCTTGATTGATACAGAACAGTGCAGGGAGTTCGGTAGGGAAACATTAACATCCACACAGAGCCAATGAAAATGTTTTATGAATATAAGGTATATGCTAAATGACACAAATTTTGACTTGACTTGGATTATAAAACACGTGAAAAATGAAGGGCTTTGTTTGCCACGGTGTGTAGAATGTAACCATTTCATACCTTATAAAGTTATATTTCTGTTTGATTTGATTTCGTATCGATTGCCAGTCTACACAACTGTTACTGCTAAGTGCAAGCATTTAGAATTCTTAGGGGAGGAATCCCTGGATTCATTAACACAAACTTCTGTCTCTTACTTGAATGCTACAAACTGTATTTTGATATTTTTTTTAAGTTTAGAGTTTGCTTTGTCATATTGTTAAGACCTCATAGTAAATGTTTCTGGTCTTCAGAACTGTAAACAAATTTTGGGGGGTGTTTTGTGGGCTTTGTTTTTGTTTTTATTTTTGCAATGAAATGAAGAGGGTTTACCATACCTGTTACTGAAGTACAAGGCAGATGATTACTGGGAAAACCAGTCTTGTGACAGCAGTAACTTCAGTGAACCTGAATAAAGAACAATACTGTTTGATAACATCAAAACAAGTCTCCATTTTCATACATTTTTCTGATTCAACAGATCAGATGAAAGTGGTTTTATCTTTGTTATATCCTTGCTTGCTGCAGCTACTGGGATGCTTAAAGCTGATGGTTTGGGTTTTTTTTAAATATCTGTAATGTTTCTTTGTGTGCCTGCAATCACTTATCTTTGATTTAGTTTTCTGGAGTTAAGGTGGGTTTCACCTAGAGCAACAATGAAGTGTGTTATGCTTTCTTTCTCTAAACCAAATGCCTTGAGGATTTAATTTCCTGAACTACTTGAAAAATATGTTTATTATTTCACAAGACAAAAGCAAGGATGTTTTCACTTAGCCCTGACATGAAATTGTCTGAGCGAGTCAGAGTACAGGGATGAGCCACAGATCATGACCTGTAATTCTCATTTCTCAGTTATTTCAGCCTGTTCTTGAGAATGGTGTATCCACACAGCCCTAGCAACATGACCACTCAGCTTTTTAACACCTCTTTCCCCATGTAATCTGAAGTCACTGCCTTCTTTCCCAGATGAGTTCTTTTCATAGTTGTCTGTCAAGAAGTTGTTCTTTAGATTAAATAATAACACAGTTAACAGTTTGTGGGTTTTCTTCTAAATTCCTTTTGATATTCAATACTTTTATATTAAAAAAATTAAAAGAGAATTATTAAAAAAAAAAAACCAAAACCAAACTTACCTCCTGGCACTACAGTAGTAGTTTATCATGTAGAATGCAAAAGGAGCTGATGGAAAGAAAATGCTTCCAGGCAATAACTTGGGGGTCTTTGTGTTAATTTAGCAGTAATTCTCATTCAGATCTGGGTGTAACTCCAAGTGCTCAGCTGTTGTAAGAACAGAGTAGGATTATCTCATGTTTCTTGCATTAGAATTCAGATGTCCTCAGACTTTTTTGAGAATTATTTGTGTAGCAGCCTTCTGAGAGAATAAATTTCCTGTGGGTACATTCTTCCCAAGAACATACGAAGGAAATGCTGGGAGCAGAGCAAGGACTGTGCCTGGAGTTTGAGGAATGGAGTGGCATGGGTGAGGGGTTTTTTATGGAGGAAGTAGTAGACGGGAGAAGCAACAGGAGATAGGTTTATTTTGGAAAGTGAAGGGTCTTTGTGTTGTTACCAGCAACTCTTTTTGTGTCCCAGAAGATTTTAATCTTCTGTTGCAGAACTCATGGCACTTCTTTGTTCCAACAGGTCTAAAAACACCAGGGTTTAAGATGGAGTTGTAGTATAACCTGTTAAAGCAGTGGCCTGTTCATGTTCTTCTGAGCAAGCAGCAGTTGACCCAGCTGTAGACCAGACTTGAAATGTCTGGATTTCAGCAGTTTTATTTATTCTTTCTTAAACAAAGACAGCTGTTAGTGTATTTAGAACTTGTGTTTCTGTATAAATATGTAAGATATATAATAAATGCATACATAAGTTCACATGTGTGCCTCTATTTCTAAGAGTAAAATAGGTTCACAGAAGATTAAAAAATAGGAAAGAATTAATTTTGTTAAAACTGGGCAAGACTAGATATGAAACAATGAGGAGGGGAACTATTCCAAATACCAAATCAGAGGAATGAACAGTAGTGGTGGAAGAGGATATAATAATGTACTTGCATTAAAGATTAGTTTTATTTTGTCTCCTTTGTACTATTAAAAACTTTCCATGCATCCAGGACACATACTTCCTATGTGAGAGTGCGTGTGTGGGGGTGGCTATGACTGAGGGAAGGGTGTCAGGAGGGGATGTTCTTTTCTCTCAAGTGACAAAGTGTAAGAACCGCCACGTTGAAGTTGTTCTTTAGTGTGTGATATTTGGTAGATGGGGGCTATACGTGGCATCCTGTAGTGGTAGAAGGCAAACATAAAATAGGAATATTTTTACTACTGATTTGATCCAGCTGCAGAGTAAGCATTGCTTGGATGTATGTTTAGCATCTTTGATGGTTTTTGTTTTTCATGCCAGCTCTATGTGGCCACTGAAGCCATACTTATCGCCTTGGTGGGTGCAACTCCACCCTACCACTGGGATCTCCAAGAGCTCTCAGCTAATCAGAGCCATAGCAACCAGTCAGCGAGTGAGCAGAGAGTGTTTGGGGAATGGCTTCTGACCGCCAATGGCAGTGAGGTGCATAAGCACGTACACTTCAGCAGCAGCTTCACATCAATAGTCTCTGAGGTAAGTCTGAAATATGTTTTGCTGCCTCGTGTTTGAGCAGTAAATCTTACTGGGTCAGTTGCAGGGGGCTGTTTGTACTGCTTCTTTCTAGCATACTAATGCATGTTTTGATTAGTAAATCCTCCTGCCTTCAGGTAGAGAATAGGTAATCTACTCATGTCTTTACTGGCTGTGCAGATCTTGACCAAAGTCCTACTCCAAAGCTTCCCACCTTTTCTGTTTGGAAGTTATGTATTGGATCCTGTAGCCTGATTCCACGATTGAGATGGAATCATGCCATTCATTGTATTAACATGCTCAGAATCCTCTGTGGACCCTGAGCTCTTTCTGGCCACTTCTCATGATTCTCTTGCTCAGGTCAAATGCGTGTAGTGCATCAATCATGCAGTTAGCACGCAGCAGAGCAACTGGAGAGGAAACGGCTTCTGCAGTCTTTGCAACTCCAGATAGGAGGGAAGACGTGAGCAGTGGCAAGTCAAGTGGATAAAGGAACTCCCTCCGTTTCATCCAAAGAGAGCTTTAGCTTTAATGATGTGGCCTCTGTGTTTCACTGTGTAGCTGTAGTCCCTACAGAAATGACTCCAGACTCTGCACTGACCTTCCTGGGGCCTTCGGTATCTGTTAATGTCAAGCTTATCTGGGCAAGAGCCCTGTCTGAGTGCATCTGTTATGAGACTTGATTTTAGAGCTGTACAGTTGAGTCACGTGCAGTTCTACTTTATAATTCATGCATATTGTTATAACCATATTAATAAAAACTGCCAGCTTTGGAATAGTACCAAGCAGTTGTGTACAACAGGCATTGTTTCTTACTCTGGTACTGAGGAGGATATATTATTGAAATTAAATTCCTAGTGGATGGTAGATTTTTTTTTTTCTTTTTTAAGCATTATTTAAATCTCAGTCAAGTTTTCAAACTTTCTCTGGACTTTTTCATTTTTGCTTTTTAAAGTATCCAGGAACATTTTATTCTCTTAAACTTGACAAGTCAGACACGTTTGTGTTTTGGAATGTAAATTTTATCAAGACTCTTACGTACTTGAGTTGCATGAATAAGAAATGCAGGTAAGGAATGAAGTTTCTTCAAAAATATGAAACTGAAAAAAAAAAAAATCAAGGCAACTTGTGTAGGTTCTGCTTTGTAGTCCTTTAACATATTTCTAAGTAAAGGCCCATGTATATAAAATCTTGTTACCTGTCCCATTTCCCACTTAATAATATGACCATTTCAGTTTTACACTGGAAAATATTCTGATGTAAAAAGCTTGATTTATGAATATCAAACATATATTTGTAACATGCTATATGTAGAAAAGCCTTGATCCCTTTAAAGGGCTTCCTAGCTATTGAGTTTGATTTGCACAACAAATTTTGCTTTGAAACCCAGTTATACCTTAATCCCTGAATGATTCAAAAATCATCTAATGTCACTGATTTTCAGTGGTGGCCACTTTTTCAGTTTTTATGCCAGAAGTTGGGGCACGATTCCTGTAGCTCTTATCCGACCGTGTTATTTTAAGGTAAAATTAATCTCATATGCTATTATTATACAAATGTATTTTTCTGGAAATTGTTTTTAAAATCTAGAGAAGCTTCAAAAGCTGATTTGTGGTCACATGGTTAGTTTGAAAATTGAATTTTACAGTCTTGACACTTTATGGACAACATTACCTACACTATCAGTAAACACCTCACCATTAAAGTGACAATTTAAAATTAAGCGTATACTGAGAGTAAGCATGTTATTTTCTTGGAGCTTCTGAGTGATCTTGTTTTGTTAGCTCCCTGATCTTGGCGAGCTTTAATTGCATGGCTCTGTGCTCATGGTGAGGTAGTTTATAACTGAGCTTTGAAATAATGCAAGCTTTGCTAGAAAGGATCTCTAATGGGATTTTGGTAGGGGAAGAGAAGATTATGAGCAGAAGATTAGAGTGTTATTGCAGGGATAATGACATAATCACTAGCTTACCAGCACAGGAAGAAAAGGTGGGTGTCACTAAAAGGAAACATTATCTAAAGTTGCAAGGGGGTGGAAAAAGAAAAGAGCACAAGATGTGGAGTTTTTAGAATACAAAAGGAAATATTTTTTGAACAGGAAGGCATGGCATATTTTCATTCAACAGTTTTTGCGGGGGAAAGAATTTCCTGTCAGGCTCAACCTGAGACATTTAGGTCTGAAAGAATCAAACATATGAAGGTTTGTATTTGGAATTGAGAAGAACTGGAAATGACACAAAGTACACTGTAAAAAAAATTAGTATTTGCAATGCCAGAAAACCTGTTTAACACTAGCAAAGTGTTTCTCAGTGACAAGACTGTTCTTAAGGAAGAGCATATGCAGAATTATCTTTGGACATAAATCCCAATTTTATTTTTTGCATATTGTGTCTACACACAGGATGACGTACATCAAGGGGTAGGACTGAGTCTATTTAAGCTAAAAGATTTATGTGGAAAAAAAAAAAGGGCAATAAAGGGAGGGTGGGAGAAGGCTGAAAGTTACAATATTCCATGAAGGATTTGTCCTTGATTTCAGAATCCCAGACTGTACATGATTTTGGGGAACTGTGCAATTGAATAGTACTACCTGGTGAGTCTGGGAGACAGCAGTTGTATTTTGGTGACAGACGACTGACTGAATGTGATGCTTAGGAGATGCATGCAAAGTTTGATCCCCCTCTAACTATTAGCTGTTGTTGAACTGCTGAACTGCTTGGATTCTGGTTAATTCACTTTTTTTTCCTTCTATGTCCAGTGGTTTTTAATTGGCAACACATCATACAAAGTCAGTGCTGCCAGTTCTTTCTACTTCAGTGGTGTGTTTGTTGGAGCAATCTCCTTTGGCCAGCTCTCAGATCGGTTCGGGAGGAAGAAGGTGTATCTTACAGGTAACTACTGCCACCTAACAAAATGAATGACAAGGAGATGTCATGCCTCTGAAGATTAGTGGCATGAGATGAGTTTCTGCTGAGACCTTGATACGCAGCAGTGAATCATGTGCTGTAGTTTTGTCTGTTTGTTTTATGCTTCCACTATGCTTCAGGAATGTAAGTAGGGACAAGAAATTAATATTTAACTATTTAATCACTATCTGAATATCTGGGAGGTGTTCTGGATTTTGGAATTGTACCCTAAGGGCTTACACTCACACATGCCATGCTCATGGGATCCCCATAGGTTGCAATTAATATTTCTAGTAATTTCTTAGCAGTGGTCTTACATGTATAGCCTGCTAGGAATTTGTTGCACCTTTCATCTCTTGCCTGTGTGATGTAAATTTTATGTATTTCTGTTTTGAAGCTCATAAGCTTTTTTACTGTCCCCAGATCAAATGATATTGAGAATTTCACATTTTGTGCATCTATCTAGAAAGTTTTTTGTTACTGGATAAGAATGTAGAATTAAATGGTTTACTTTTTTTTTTTTAAAGGAACAATCTCTTTCAAAGCAGGTAAAGGTGGGCCTCCTATGCAGAGCAAACTCCCCATGTACTATCCCCTGATAACACTTCTCTCGTTTGTATAGCCTACTTTCTAAGAATGAGGGGAGGTATCTGGTCATATATTGAATCTATGGCTTCTGTATGGGGATAAATATCAAGCAGTTTTAACTGGATCCAGTCATTAACTCTGAGTATATGAAAAAATTCAGCCGTAAACTGAATTTGAAGATTTAGTTCTGCAAACTGTGTATAGGAAACCATTCCTTTTGTGTGTCCCCTGCTATGAAACTGACTTTAGGTATTTACGTATCTGCCCAAATCTGTGTTGTAGTTGTCAACTGATTACTTAGGACAGATGCCACTGAACATCAAGTAAAGATACTTATAAATGCTTCTCTTCTGCTTTAGGTATTCTTCTAAATGAAATGTTTTGCCTTGTTTTCCAGGTTTTGCTCTTGACATCTTGTTTGCCATTGCAAATGGATTCTCACCTTCATACGAATTCTTTGCCATCTCTCGCTTCTTGGTAGGGATGATGAATGGTGGGATGTCACTGGTGGCCTTTGTTCTACTGAATGAGTGTGTGGGTACTGCCTACTGGGCATTAGCAGGTAACGTTTGAGTGTCAGTGTCTTTATTGTCAGAATTTATACATTTCAGTCTCACGCCAAAGCTAACGCTGTATAGCACTTGTGAATTTAACTCCACTTGAGCGTGTGTGACCACAGTCTTTGAGCCCTGCTTTGTTTAATATGAACCTTAGACAAGCACAGTAGATGACTTGGGGGCATTCAGATTTCTGCATTGTTCAAGTTGACAAAGGTTCAGTTGAAACGTCCCCTGTGAATGTTGCACAGTTAAATACTCATCCAAGGTTCTTGAGAGCTGAGCTCTAGCCCTCAGAATTTTGAACTCTGCCCAACAGAGTTTAGTGTTTCTATGCTAAATACCAGTTCTTTAATTCCTGGCAGTTCTCAAAAAGAAATGAAAAGTGGTTTTATATAATGGGAAGATGAGACAACTGTTGTTTGTATGTTGAAAAAAAAAAGGTTATCCCATGTGGTAATCAACCGTAGAATTCAGAACAAAAGATACAGACAACTTTAACTGTCTTAGTTGCTAGTGTTGAAGCTGTCCTTCACATATGGAGCATATGCATTGTACCAGTAAAGCTCTGGGGTCTGACTTACCTAGTTTGTGATAAGTGCCCAGGAAGTACTATTCTGAGACTGGTTTAAAACAGGATATCTTGATGAGTTACTAATGGTCCTTAAAGGAGTCATAATGTTTTGTTTTGTTTTTAATTGTGTGTTAGGATCTATTGGTGGCTTGTTCTTTGCTGTGGGAATTGCCCAGTATGCTTTATTAGGGTACTTCATTCGCTCCTGGAGGACTCTGGCTGTTGTGGTTAACCTGGAAGGAACAGTCGTCTTTCTTTTCTCTCTGTAAGTTATTTTTCAAACTGAGTTACGTCAAGAAAGAGGTCAGAAATAAGAAAAACCCAAAGAACAAACCAGACAACTAAGTCAAGCTGCCTTTCTAGGGTGGCATGAAATGGTGTAACTAAGTTTTCTCTCAACCTCTACTACCCCATGTTCTGTGCTTTCTTTAAATAGCAGTGCTGCAATATTTGAAAATGTAAGTGTACATGGTATTGCATACACATTATTACTGTAGATGGGAACAGTCTCTAGCATGGTGTAGAAGCACATCCCACTCTTTAGTGTATAAACTGCTGTTTGGTATGCTACAGGACACTATATATATGTGTTAAAAGGTACAGAAATGTTTTTGTGGTTATGTTATAACATGATGTTTCTTTTATAGTTGTGCTTACGTAAGAGGAATGGCATCCAGATTGCTTGCACACAGTCTTGATATGCAAAAGAAAAATTGGTTAGCTTCTTTATATTTTTCAAATGTGGTTAGGAAAGAATAGGAAGAAGGCTTCTCCATTAAGGTAGAGGGGTCCTCTGTGGACTTCAGCGCTGAAAACTGTATGTTGCAGTGCACTCTTCTCTTCTGTACTTCCTGACAGCAAAATCTCAGTAACTGAAAGAAGAAAATAACTTTAGCTGCTGTTTAAACTTAAACTTTTTTTTTTCTTTGAAACATCTAACTTTAATTTCACATTGTGAATAAAGCTCTTGCTGAAGAAGTCAACACACCCTTTCAGTGGAAGCAGCAGAACTCAGGGAAAGGTCTTGGAGGCTGTTAATAAAGTGAAAGGCAGAGTTGATACTTCTGATTATTTCAAAAGTTAGTGGGGTTTGGGGCTTTGGAAAAAAAATGTGACTTTCAGATTGATATGTACAATTTTTTGAAGTGCTTTATGCTTGGGACTTTAGAGCTGTGCTCAGAGGCCTATCTTACTGTAAGAAAGGATTTATTTTTTATTCCAGATTTCACACTGCCTCCCTCCCACATTGCTTAAAAATTACTTTGTGCAGAACATACTACTAGACTTTGTCACGGGGAAGAAAACATGTTCCTTTCACAGCTCTTTTCCTTTGTAAAAAGCACAGAATCACTTTCCTTTATATTGAAAATAAAAATGTCACTTCTGGTCAGATGCAAAAATATTAAAAAGCTTCTGGCAAAAGACTAAAGTTTGATTTAGTTCTTGGAATCTGAAAGTAATAGAAGAAGATTTGCTTTGTAGGTTATGTTGGGAGTTACAGACCTATCAAGTGGACAGTGCTTATGGGGAGTGAGAGCAGGACCTTTGCACAGCCTCTGCCTTCCCATCTACAGGAAAGAATTCGGGGAAAAAGTTGGGAAATGAGAAACAGAAGGCAACTAGTTGGTGTTACAAAGCCATCCTGTGCTACTCGTAGTAATGTGGTGCCTCTAATTCTGAATTCTCTGATCACGGCGTCCTAATGATAATGTAACTTAAAGTATTGTGCCTATATGTGTGTGTATATATGTATATACACAGTACCAGTTGTTGGTGTCTAAATTGCATATGGCTTACTTTCCCTTTCCTTTCAACATGCTGTCTCTGTTTCAATAAGTGAATTTTATACCTGAAGGGTTGTTTGAAAAATTCTTTGTTACACTGAAATATATTTCAGCCTTATTTCCATAGACAAGTCCAGCCTTGTAGAAATGAGAAGCCCTAAAGCTGTCTGTGTATGTATGTGTGTTTCAGATTCATTCCAGAGTCCCCCCGCTGGCTCTATTCACAAGGCCGGCTGAATGAAGCAGAAGATGCCCTCTACCTCATTGCGAAGAGGAACCGCAAGCAGAAGTGCACTTTTTCCTTAAAACTCCCCGCAGAGAGGAGCTCCAGAGAGGCTGGCAGCTTCTTGGATCTATTCCGATATAAGATTCTCTTGGGACGCACCTTGATCATGATGTTTACCTGGTACTTGAAATGCTCTGTGGGCCACGCTGGGCTACTGTTGCCTCCCTAAGTCTTTGAGAGAACAGGTTGCTGAGAGTTGGCTGATCCTGCACAGTGCCTCAGCCTTCGTTATTAGGGACACCGTAGCTAAAAAGGATCCTTGTATTATAGTCTTTTCTTAGTGCATTTCTAACGTGAAGCCATTTTTACAGTCTAGTTCTGAGGTGTTTTATCTCTGCATTTCTGTCATGTTCTTCTAAGTCTCAAAAGAGGTGAGAGCTACTACCTCTTCCTTTCTGACCCTCAAAGGCTGCTGAGATCAGTCATGTCCTCCTCATTGTCCCAGTGCTTTCAGTTGCATGGATTATTATTTGTGTGTAAGGAGCCTACCTTGTCTGAGTGTGTTTATTTTCTGAAAAGAAAGTGCTGCTGGTGCTAGCAGTAGCTGCAGTAAGGAGCAGGAACCCATGACTGTACCTCTAGTCACTAGCAGATACTTAACTCCAAAAGTACCTGAACCAAGTTTCCCATAGCTGTGCTAGCCCTGAGGTCTTTGGCTGCTACAGGGAAATAAACATTATGTATGACATGGTATGAGAGTCCTCTGGCATTACTGTTTATACAGTTGCTTTTATAATGCATATATTTGGGGAAGATGTATTGATTAAGGAAAAAAAAATTCAAATGGCATTATTTTGTCAGCAGACAACACAGAGCTGTTTTACTCTGCTTTTCCAGATGCTGATTGCAGAATTGATTTTTTTTTACTTATTTTTTCTTTGTCTTAAATCAGAATTGCTGATTTCCTGCAGAATGAATTAGTGACCTCTTCCTTTCCTCTCTTAACAGCTGGTCAGGGTTGCAAATGAAAAGTAAAAACTTAGAATTGGAGAATGAATAAAACTGGACAAGGGTTTAAAAGGTGGAAGTGTCATCTGAAATGTTTGAGACAGTGTTTGCACACAATTGAAAATGTATGAACAAAACTGAAAACCAATGAAAGCAAAAAGGAAAAAGAGATCATTTCTTAAGTCAAATAATATAGTCATGATCATATTTTATTCTGGTTTGTGCACATTTTTCTTAAGTGTGGTCTGAAGTTTAGCTCAGTAATAAATCAGGAGTTGGGTTTGTGTGGAGACAAAATGGTTTCTTTACTTAAAAAGCATCATACACTTGTAGAGAAACATTTTAGACCTATCTTCTGAAACACTAAACACAGTTTATAGTATGTTGTTCCAGACCAGTGCTTTGATCTGGCATGGAAAGTGGCAGCTCCGTTTTTACTTTTTTTCTGTCTTTTGCAGGTTTGTGTGCAGCTTGGTTTACTACGGTCTCACTCTTAATGTGGGTGACTTAGGTGGAAGTATTTATGCCAATTTAGCCCTTTCAGGGTTGATAGAAATCCCAGCGTACCCAATCTGTATTTACTTGATTAACCAGAAATGGTAAGTGTGAAATTTATTAACCCTTCAGGGGTTTTTATTGTTCCAATTCCAAAGGCACATTTCTTGTATATTGCATCTCCTAGCTTGTAGCTGTTCTGTGGGTCTTCCTGCTTCAATTTTCAAGTGCCATTGATATATCTTCGTTTCAAGTATCAGTTAACTTGTTTTCAGTACCTCACTGCTTACTAACAAGCCATCTAAATTTGCCTCAGAGTATTGGAACCTTCCTGTGCTGCCTCCATGCTAACACAAGATGGCGATATTCCCACCTCTGTCCCCTAATCCCCCTGCTCACTGTTACATCGAGACTACTGAAACTGAACTCAGCTGAAGCTCTTCTGTGGTTTCGTGTAATAGTTCTGCGCACTAATATGCGAGCAGAGCTGTTGATTTGGGTATTTAGCCTTTTCCTGAGCCATGATACTCTGGACACTGTCTTTAACTTTTTGTAGAATGCACCTGCCAGTCATTTCTGTAGGTGTCTCATGAGGAGCTTTACAAACCCTAGAAATAGCCAGCCACTGCACAAAGCTTTTTGGTGCTCATTTTCAGAGTGCAGTAGAAGCTTGTTTAAGAACAACATGAGGGGAAGCGTTTGTGGGAGATGACATTCAGAATTTCCAACTGCAAATAGAGAGACAACATGAATTTAGAGGACTCATTGCTCTGCAAACTACAGATCTAATGCAGAATAAAGCTTTGTTATCCTTGCACATTAGGTTTGGTCGAAAGCGAACACTGAGTGCATTTCTGTTCCTGGGAGGATTGGCTTGTCTTATTGTCATGTTTCTTCCTAAAAAGAAAGGTAAGTATTTCCTTTTTGTTTCTGGAGTATGTGATAAGAATTGGTAAACACAGCATCCTGCAGCTTAAGAATTTGATGGCTGCCAGTAGGTTTAGCCTCATACCCACATGTGAGTTTCCATTTTTGAAGCCAGAGAAGCTAACTTGCAAAAAGTATGAGCAGCAACCTTCCGAAGACCTTAAGGAAAGCTTGTTGGAAACGTTTGTCTTTAAACTTTGGTTTTGGATTTGGCCTTTTAACTCTGATCACATCAGTCATGTCTTTCCAGTATTTCTGACTTGATCACAAATAATGATGTTTCTTGGGTTATCTCCGTTAGCCAAGTGATACATCGGTGTAAGTAGTACCTGTGCACTTGTATTTACCTCTCCAAGTGGAGGGCCAATGTCAGAAGATCCTGAGAGTTGAATCTTGGGGCAAGTTATCACTTTTTCCTCCCCGCTTTGTAGTGTCAAGACTGGTGTGATTGTGGTATTAATAATGTGGCCACATAACTTAGAGTTCAGAGAGCATTCTGAAATTCTTCTGCAGCAAGGGGTCTCTAAGAAATGTGAAATGAAATGGCTTTTTTGTAAAGACACACAAATTTCTTCACATATTTTCAAAATGAACAAAATTGTACAGTAAGCGATTTTTCTTTTCTCCATACAAGCTGAGAGATTTGTGGAGAAAAAGATTTTAAGATTTGTGCATGTAGAACACCTGTCATAAGGAGAGAAAATGCTTTAAACATTTGAAGCGCGATTCAAAAGGATAAAACGTGACAAGAGAGTGCATACGTTGCTCTGGATGGCATGGATCTAATAGGTAAAACTGGTTTTTCAACTGAGGTTTCCAGAATTATTACAGATGCTAGAGCCCAGACACTCAGAGATATTCTGGTTAGGCTGGTACCAGTCATCAAGTAGTTTTTGCACAGCAGTCCAAGTCTTAATGTGAAAAAGATTTTTCAGAGGCTAGAACTGCGAGACCTCAGGAAATCAGCTGTGTGTTGAGCTGCCAGGTCAGACAGGAGCAAAGTGCCTTAGGAAGTGACATGGCTAACTTGCCAGAGGCAAGCACCTGTCTCTACTGAGCATGACTTGTTCAGAGCACGAATGGCTTCTGCTGTAGCCTGCCTTGGTAGGTGTTAAATGTGTGTTCTGATGTGCCTGGTATAAGCCAATAGGCACTGGCTGTTATGACAAAACTGAGCTGGGTGGGATGTGTTGTATGGTTCATCACAGCATCCTTGCTGTTTTGTTTTTCCTCTAAAGTTAGAGGCATGTTATCTCACTATGGAATGGACACTGAATAGGGCTCTTGTTACTTAAAAAAATTGTCTCACTTCTGGAAAAGTTATTTTCTTCAATGTACCAACAGAACAATATTTTATTAACTCAGAAATGTTGAGTTATTGTTTCAACTTTTGCTATTTTTATAGGATTTTAATCTTACATTTCTAAAATTTGGTGTTCTAGTAGAACCTTAATACAGGATTTCAATGCTTTAAAGATGTCACACTGAGGACAAGGAAAACTCAGTTTCTCTTTTTCTGGTATTGAGCAATGGTTCCATTGTGTAGTCTTTGGAACTGTTCAGTTGTTTAACCTAGTCTTTTGTTATTGGATTAGATTTAATAGAATGGAAACAATTTTGGTCTAGTAGCAAGACTGCCATGATTTTGAAATCCATTTTTTCAGTGTGTTACATGGAGAGTTTTTCTCTTTGTAAAAATGTAATTACATAGGTAAAGGTAATAAATCCATAGATGCAGAGTATACATTATATTGGGTGACTTATGCAATTGGTGCCTAAGGGAAAGCTCTTTGGATTGTCTTGAGTTCTCTTGAAGGTACAGATCACCTCTAACAAATACTGTCCTTACACAGAAAAAAAGCTTGGCCATCATAGCAGATTCTTCAGTAGATTCCTTTTCACTCAGTAGTGCTGTGTGATTGAAATGATTGCAGAGATGTATTTGAGAGCTCAAAAGCCTTACAAGGGTTGCATTTTATCTACCAGATACTGGAGTGTTTGCAGTGGTGAACAGTCACTCTCTGTCTCTGCTGGGGAAACTGACAATCAGTGCTGCATTTAACATTGTCTACATCTACACATCAGAACTTTATCCCACAGTCATCAGGTAACACAAGTTAATTTTAAGGTCTGATCAGTTTTCTGTTCTCTTACTTGATCATTTACTCCTGTATTAATTTTTTTCTATTTACTATACCTTTTCATTTGACATTTTCAGTTACATATGGTGATTGTAGTTTTTTATGCTAAATTTCTTCCCTTGTCCTCTTCTCACTTTTTCCCTTCAAACATGCAGTCTTCTCTTCAGCCTAGCCATATTCTTTACATAACAGTAAAATAGTCCTTTGCTTGATACGCTCACAGCCCCCTCTTCACTAATGAGGATAACAATAGCATTGCTGATATTTCTTTAACAAGGGATATCTGTAACTTTTTCAGTGCTTTATAAACTAGAAGACTTCATTAAACATTCATACTTGCTTAACCAGCAGCACTGCAGATGAGCGGTCAATAAGCTTTGTAAAAATTGATGCTTCATAGGCCATATGTAATCAGCAGCAAGGTTTCACTCACTAGAGGCAGAAGTACCTACCCTGTGCTTGTGCTGACAGAGCAGACCAAAGCATCTGTTGCATGGGTACAATTTTCATAGCTATTTTAGCCAGGTGTTATTGTCCATGATCAGCCACTAGTGAAACTAAACTGTGCAGTTTTTCATGGTTGGGCAAATCTGATAAATGGGATTTGGATAAAGGAATTTAGTCAAAGTTTCAGACAAAGACAAGACGTGCTAATTGAAATCACACTTTTTTTGCCTCTCTCTTTGTAATTGTATGTTAGAATTCTGAATGTGTGGGGGATTTTTGTTTCTCTGTAAGCCTAAAGCATATGTTTTAGTTCCTGTTTTGGGATGCTTTTAATATTTTTTTTTTTTACCTTGCTCAGTGACACTTTTGAAAAGTCATTATTTCTTCTATGCAAATATCACTGACTAATGAGCTTTGTTTTCTACTTAGGAATGTTGGAATGGGTGCCTGCTCCATGTTTTCCCGTGTTGGTGGAATCATTGCTCCTTTCGTCCCTTCGTTGGTTTGTCTGAACTTCTCACTGATACATATATTTTTGTGGCTCTAATGAATCAGAGGCTTACAGATGTGGGAATATTTTAGATAAATTGCATATATAAACTAAGATATGTAAATTGCGTGTTTTAAAGGAGTATCTTGGTAGGCCAGAGGCATTGTGATATAGTCCGTGCAATGAGAGAAAAGCTCAACACTGTTTAGGTCAGAAAGAGTTTTAGCCTTGTAGGAGTTTTGGGAGTTAGCTAATGGACTTTAGCAATATAGTAATTCCAAAATACCAAGGTGGTGATAATCAGTTTTAAAACATAAGTGAGCAAACGCAAAAAAACCCACAAAGTTTAAAAAAAAAAAAAAAACAAACCAAAAAACCCCCCAAAAACTTCATAAAGATAAAGTATATGTGCTCCATAACTTACTTCTGAGAATAAATTAGTTTTACCATCAGTGCATTTCATTGCATATCCATTAATTATAATTATTAGCAAAGTGTTTTATCTTACAATGAATGGAATTGATGATGTGAAGACCTGATACACTGGCAAGGCTTTTGAGGACAATCTTAACAAGCAGTCTGTCAAGGCAAGGAAAAATCCCGAAGAATGAAACATGGGGATGATACTGTTACTGTCCTCTATGTTCATAGTCTTATGTGCATGCAGGTAAAAGAGTGTGCCAGTTTTTCCCACACACTGATCACTGAGGTCAAGTGACAATTCCCTTAATGTGACAGATTTTATCTGGAATAACTTTCCTCTCTGCTGTTTACCATCTTACGTCAGACAGAGGGCTAACAAAAGGGCACATGAGCACAGTGAGCCTTTTAATCTGCAGAAGGAAACCTTGGGTAGGTGAGAGTGGAAGCACCTCCAGAGTACAACAGGCAAGGCAAAGACTGGTGCAGGTCTCCCAGGTAGATTTAATAGGCTGCTTTTATGGAGCAGCTGGGGCATCCATTATGTTGTATCTAGCAGAGGTTTAGCACGGCAGGAGACACCAGTCTTGGATTATCATGATTGAAGGGGTCCTGTGAAAGCGAAAATAGATCTGTTTAAGTAACCAATGAACACTGATTTAAGGAAATAAATGTGTTTGTGTTTTGGAATTCCTTCAACTATTTTAATGCATTTTTATTATCTTTTGTCTGGGTACCTTATAAAAAGGGTGGGCACGTGAAAAGTTAATTGCCAAGATGAGAGATAAAATGTTGCTCTTCTATTTGATCATAGCCTGGTATCTTCTCAACTTAGAATTTCTCTTTAGTATACAAAATAAGTTTTTGAAACAGACAAGTAACTAAACTCTTGCCTCTCTTTTTAAATGAGCCTGCTTTACTGGTTATATGAAAACGAATGTGCACATTTTGGAACTGTGTTGTAGAGGACTCGTACTTTTGTACGCACCTTTCCCCAGTGTAGTTCTGCTTGTAACAAGCCATGTCAAAACAAGGACAGGCATCAAAGGAGTATTCTAAACATCGCTTAGGCTGTCAAGGGTGATGGCAGAAAGTCCAAAGCTCCGTGGAAGCTAAAACTAGCAAGGAGCATAGATAGGGATTCCATCAACTAAAAGAAATTCAGACAAAATGTTTCGTCCCATTCAACAACGGGCTAACATCCTACTGTTGGATGAGATGGAACAAGCTGAAATACTTAATGCTTTTGCTTTAGTCTTCATAGGCAAAGCCTGACCCCAAGACTCTGTGCATTTCAGCACACTTGAGGAAGCAGAGGGCCAGCAAACAGTGGAGGAGCAATAGGTTCAAGAACACTTAAAGCTGAAAGCTTTCCATTCCATGGGATAGGATTCCCTAAGAGGAGGTGAAAGCTGGCTGTGGTAGTGAGGCAAGTGTCCATCATCTGTGATTAACCATTGCTGTAGAGAAAGGTCACTGATAACCTTGGGGGGAAAAAACATTAATGCTATGTGTGTCTAAGATCAGAAAGTGGATCCAGGGAGTTACAAGGTGAGCATCTCAAACTTGGTCTGCTTCTGTGCATGTGAAGGCCAAGGAGGCAATCAGGATCACTGAACATGGATTTACCAGGGATAATTAATTCTCAGCCAGTTTGATTTGATAGTCAGACATTTCATCACAGAAGGGAACATAGATGAGGAAAGGGAGGAGAGCAGGAAAGGCTTTTGACACCAACCCACACAATTTTTGTTTGGAAGCTTGAGAATGTGTGTCCTGAATGAAAGGAATATTAGATTTGAATATTACATGGACTGCCAGGTTCAAAGAGATAGTCACAGGCTCAGTATTTGGTGGCATGTGGAAGATAAGACAGAATACATGCTCCTTTTATTTTCAGAGGGTGCTAAGGAGGAGTGATTGACACACTAAGTGGTAGATCTTGAGTGTGGTGGAACCTTTTGGGCCAACAGAAATCCCATGAAGGCTAACAAGAAGAATATGATTCTGTTTCTGGTATGGACTAATTACATGGTCAGTACAGGCTGGGAACCAACTGGCAGAGTAGCTGCCTTGCTGGAAGAGACCTCAGTACATCAATGGATGTTCCTCTCATCACAGTCAGGCAAACTTCACACTACATCAGGCCCACTTCAGTATATGGCCCACAGATTTAAGTTCCTTCTCAGTTCTAGAGGGATGCTGAAAAACCTGGGGAGGGCCCAGTGGAGGATAACCGAGATGGTCAGGGCCTAGAGCATATGGCTTCAGGTGAAAGCTTGAGGGCATATTGTACCTTTGATGTTCCCAGTAATGTGGAACATTTCAGGAGGGGTCACAAGATTTGGCTTGGGAGTTAGATGGGAAGCTTGGAAAATGTTCTTTTTGGAAGGCTTGATGCAGCCCTGGAACAGCCTAGTGAGAGGGGGAATCTACATCCTTGGAGTGCTTTCAGTACTTGGTTACACAAAGCTATGGCTGACCTGGTCTAGCGTTGGCCGTAGTCATGCTTAGAGTTGGTGACTGGCCAAGACAACATCAAGAGTTGTCTTCCAACCTGCATGTCTATGATTCTGTGATATCTCTTCCCTACTACAGAGTGGTATTGCATTTGTTGAAAAGCACATATGTTGTGGACAAGAATTGAGTATAAATTCAGAAGACATTTCTTTTCAAGTTCTTCCCAAAATATGTGTGGATCTAATAGTATTGATAAGATACAGTTGACAGTACAGACTAAAAAAACCCAGTAGGATTGATAACTTTTATGCTAGATATGAACGCAACCACTTGACAGACAGAATGGTTGTAAAGGTCAAATGCCTTAATATGCCCTATGAACTACAGGGAACCAGTCTAATCTAACTTTCTCTTTCTCTTTTTTTTTTCCATTTTTTATTACAGAAATCTGTACAGTGGTCTCTGCCTTACATTGTGTTTGGAGCAACTGGTCTTTTGTCTGGGCTTTTAAGCTTATTGTTGCCAGAGACCTTAAACAGCCCTTTGCTAGAAACTATTTCAGACCTGCAGGTATGCTCATACTGGAGGCTGGGTGATGAAGCCATGTCATTGCAAGCCCTAGATGGCTCACAGGTATATTCTTTTTATTTTTCTTTTCCTAGTACTTTTCTGTTGTGTTTATTTCAGCTGTCAGCTTGAATATGCCACTCTAAATAGATTAGGATAGTGATTCTTGGCTTGTGGAGGATAGGCCCTAAGGAGATACAGAAGATAGTTTAGTAACCTTCCCATCATGTCTGAAATGTCTGGAAACACAGGCTGAAACATCGCTGCGCTAATTCATCCCTTCGAGGCCAAAAGCTTACAATCATTTCCTTTGGGACTTGGTGTTGTTTGTGCTTCTCTAATCTCTAAGATGGACTGCTGCAGTGTGCTTCATGCAGAGATGACCATTGCAGTTTGAGAAGCCTTAGATGTTAAAGAAAGCAGGAGACTGTTTAAGGGCTGTTCTCAAAGGCAGCACACTGTACTTCTGCCCTGACCTGTACTGGCTGTTCTGCAGTGTCAGTCATTAGGTTTATCCTGGAGAGGCTTTAGGTGAGTTAAATCTAGAGTAAACCCTGAGTTCTACCCCACTGTTGATTCTTGGGAAATGAGATTCATTGAAAACATTGGAACTACAGAACTCTCAGGCATAAGCAAAGATAAAAGTGGCAGCAGGATGTTTTCCAGTGAGGTTTCCTTGAATATTGTCTTTTCATATCACTTTATACTTCATTTTCTCAAACTACTGGACACCTTGAGGTGTGTGCATCTTCCATTCACGTGGAGGTGTTTTTACATGGCTACTCCTTTGTGAATGGAGTCGCATCAGAGAGGAGTAGCTAGAAAGCTGAAAGCAGGTGTTTGAATTTGGTTAAGGTTTCATGTTAAATCCTGGTCCCAAAACTTTAAGTATTGGTGGACTAATAAAATTTGAATAAAGTGATCTGAAGATTTCAAGGGCAACTCATAATAAAAAAAAAGCTTTCTTGTTAGGCTGAGATCAGACAGGATCCTTGTAACACCTTTTACTTTCATTTGATTAATTTTTGATTCACAGGTAGCCATAAACCTATTTTCACAGGAATCAGGAAGCAGAGTAACATTTATTTCTAGAATGAGAACAGTTGCTTCCTTTCAAAGGCTTCAACATATTGCCTTGTTTACCAGATTTAGTGGTAATAACTCTTGACAGCACGGCACAGGTGACAAAAGCAGCACCCTTCAAGAAAGCTTGAAAGAGGCAGCCCTGTAACAGTTTTATACTGTAGCTGCTTTACATGCACATTTTATAAACATTCTTAACCATACTGGATAACTGTCGTGGCACCGTATTCTTGCCTCAGAGGTAGGGAAGGCCATATTTTTATTTTCCTTTCTAACCAAGGCCAGTATTGCCCTTTGGGGTGACGTATTGTCTGCCTATCAGTATTTGCAGAACTTGGTTCACCTATGTCAAGCAGTCTTCTCAGGTTTAAATCTTTCCTGCCTGCACTTCTGCAGCCTTCTTAAAAACCCCAACCTGAACAGGATACACACACACACTAAATAAATAAATAAATAAATAGATAGAAAATGTTGGATTAGAATTCTCGAATCCAAATGGGGGGAGGGAGAGGAAGTCATTGGTTGAGGCCTGAAGTAATCCTGTAACTTTGATGAAGTTATATCTGGAATGTCTGTGACACATTAGGGTATTTTTTTTTTTCTAAAGCTCACAAAGAAAGTGCTGATAAAATGGAAAGCTGTTAAACATTAACCCTATTTGACAAGGCCATAGAGAGGTCTTAAAAAGCTGCTTTAGGAAAGATGTAGAATTTATTTGGCATACCCTGAATTCCCCCTGTGGAATCCATTGTCCTTTTGTACCACTGTCAAGATAACACGCGTTCTGGTTGCCCAGGATGGAGGTTTTTGTCCCTGTTAACATACATGAATGTGATATTCAAGTTGGACAGCATCCAGTGATAGCCTGACTTTCTCAAATAATTTTAGAAATCCAGAAAAAAGCATAACATGATTCCCTTTATATCTTCTGACAGGTCTTAGTGCTCAAACTGTTTGAAATTCCTTTGCAGTTTAACGCACATTGCTGTAGCAAAAGTCATTTGAAGACAGATCTGAAGCTACAGATTTTGCTTGCATGGTACTGTCAGTCAGGAACATGATTTCCATTTCTCTATTTTTCACCTTCTCTCTCGCCCTTCTTTACATATGACTAGGCAAGCAGAAGTCTCAGGGTGGATGCAAGTATACAGGAAAAAGATCCTAAATAGTCAAACTAGATGGAGTTTATACTAGCAAAAGAATCTAGGTGGTGTAATTTGTATCAGTTCTGTGGATAAATGCTACACTGGCCAAATAAAAATCAACTGGCTGACTTTAGTTTGGGTGATATGCTATAAATAATGTTGTTAAAAGAACTCTGGCTGGACTAGGTATGCTTATAATAGGGAGTTTACTCTAAACATAGATCTTTTTCACAACACTTTTATTTAGGATTGCAGGGGGATCTTTTTTAATTAAAGTTGCATAGGAAAATGCCCATGCTACACATAGAGAAGAATAATTCAGGATGGAGAAGCTCTTACCTAATTTGTGTGTTCTTTCCTCTGTTTCCAGTAGCTCACTACATTCTAGAGACTTTAGACTTGTATTAAGAAAGCTGAGTAAATTATCACTTGAGAACCATTCCAGTTGATCTCTCTCCTGCATGTATTCCCTAGTGTACTAATGGAGCAGAGAAAGTTCATCACCTAGAAACCCATCTCTTTAATTTGAAGAACCAAGGACACAAAGAAATCTTCATTCACATAATGTCTCTTACAAAGTTTTAATACAGTGATTTGACCTGTCTTGTCTTTTTCTCTACAGAGAGATGTAATGGTTCATACTTATGTATTTTGAGATTGATTTAGTGGCTTCTGAGCTAACCAATGACTTCATTTTGTTTCTAGTCTGGAGACAAAGACAGTTCTGCAGGGAGTGGAAGTGAAGATGAAGAGTTTTATGATGCTGATGAAGAGACTCATATGATCAAGTAATGAAAAAAGAAACATTGACCTGTTCTATGGCTTACTGGTGCTGTCAGTCCAGCGGTAGATGAGTGCTGCTGACCTTACCTGTCAGGGAATGTAATTGGGCAAGTGCCTGTGTTTTTCCTGACTAGGAGAGGGGTTTGAGTACTGTTGAGACTAATGACACCACTGATACTCTGCACGTGAGACAGCTGTTCAAATTCTTATGGTTCAGAATGACAATGCATGGACCATGTTTGAATCCACATGAGACAGCAAAGGTGGGATGATGTATTTCTGAAGCTTAGGGAATTTGCTAGGCTTAGGCAGATTTGGACAGCTCATCAATGCACATGTTTGTATTTTATTTTCAAGGTGGTTGATTTTGAATCAGGATAAATTGATAAACTTGAAACATCCACTGCATTTTTTTCCCCCTATAGAGTGAAATTGGTCACAGAGTGTGCTGTGTGCTACTCTAATGGGAACACGTTCCTGAAATTGTACGTTAAAAGGGCTTCTGCATTGAATAGGGGAGAGGCAACTGTGAATGTAAGGCTTCTCTCTCTGCACCCAGTCACCTATAGCTGGTGGGGACCTTGTGGAGGAAGATGACAGGGTGCAGCTGCTTAATCATGAGCTGTGCATTGGCTTACTGATAACAGAAGGCTGGGAGAAAGGATTACAGAAAAGAGCCTGTGGACATAAAGGACATTACAGATTAGGGTTTTTTTCCTTTTCATCCACCAAGCATTTTCTTGTTCTGTCTTACACATACATGCAGCACATTTCCCACATCTCAGAACTGCTGTTTATAACTTTTTCTACTTTTACCTTCTCCTCACTGTGCCATACGTCTTGAAGCTCAGCAACTTCTCTGTGCAGTGAAATAATTCTGTGAAGGACATAATTTCGTGGATGGGACATGGGTGAGGTATTTATCACATAATGTGTTTGTGAGGTGTGTGTTAGAACATATAGATCACTTTTCTGGACCTCTCTATTTCTGAAAGAAACTAACTCTCAAGTGGTAAGCAGAGCTATGGGTTGCTGATACATTTTGGGAGTTATTTCCAGGAAGCTGCTAGTATTTATTTTTAAATCTTGTGTGTAAATAAAGTTCTAATTTAAAAAAAAAAAAAAGAAAAAAAGCAAACCTCTTTGAGACAGCATGTGGTGACTTATGGTCATGTCCTGTTGGTGACATGTTATTTCTTAACCAGGTGCTTGCTCAAGCACTTAGTAACTTGACCTTGTTGAGGAAGACAACTTTATTCTCCTGTTTACACTGAACTTTCTGTAAGTGCTTCATTAGAGGGATATGGAATCTTGAAATATGAAACATTCCGCCTGCAAAGATGAGGCCTTACATGGATTCAGTTTTCTTGATTACATTGTCATCTTCATCCTCTAGCTCGAGGTTTTCTAATTAGATTGATTTCCATAAAATATTTGTTAGTCTTTATACTTGGAGCTACTAGCAAAGTGCCACACAATGGCAGCAGGTATATTGTCAGGCTCACTGCTATTTTTGTGGCTGTTAGACTCAAAAAACCCTCAATTTTTAAAAAAAATCAAAAAGCTGACTGCTGAGTATTTTCTGGTTAAACTAGGAAGCTCCTTTGAAAGGAAGTGAAAGTCAACAGCATCTAAAGTTTGCAGCCAGCTGCTTGAACTTTGTTCACTGGGAACTGTACCACAGGGCAAAGTGCAGCTGCTCTGGTTGGTGCAGAGGGCAGCCCAGAGACTGCGGGTTCACGCGGGCAGTACTCCCCACTTGGCCCGAACTTGGTCCAGGCATTGACTGTGAGCAAAGTTGGGAACTTGGGTTCCTATGGACAATGTGTCAGTATTGTTGTGATTTTTGCCTGTGCTGAGCTTCACTAGAATAGAAGAATTGCAGCCTGCAGTCTTCAGTTTGGGGGTTTTTTTCTAGATTGAATACTTCTTGTAGCTGTGGCAGGGCACTTTTAAACCCGGCTGGGTTGTCCTTCTGCCTCATTTGGCCCCTTTTGTATGCAAGTTGCTCAAATAGGTACTCAGAAATACTTGGAAAGGTTGAATCTATTTGTTCAAAGGTTTGTATTTAGTTTTTTAGTTTTGCATTCACACTTTGAATTATAGACAGCTTTTTTGTTTTGTTGCTGATGGCTTCTAAATAACTAAAACCTGCTTAGAAGACAACAGTGGTAAGTCCGGTGGTATTAACGTGCTGCCAAGACAAGGGGTTTTTTGTTTGCTGTCTCTGTCTCACTTTGGACAGTAGGTGGAGTAAGTCACCTGAGAGGCACACAGGAGCTGTTAGCTTTCCTCCCTCCATAGTTTGACTGTCGTTCTCTGCTACTGGCAACCCTGGTCATACCACAGGGCACATAAACATAGTTTTCCTGAGAACAGTACGGTGCTGTAATGGCTCAGGTGGAGGAGATCGCTCTTTACAGGACCCAAGATGGATTTTGTGACAGTCCTCAACTTACAATTAATCTTACCTCTCCACTTGTGCACTTTGATACCATAAGTATAAAGAGGTAAAATTTGCAAAAACAGTTACAAGAGAAACATCAGCAATTTTTTTTTATAAAAGTTGTTGCTCTTTTTTAACCTTACATGTTTGCACTTTTGGAGTTTTAAAGGGCAGCATCTCTTGTTTGTGGTTGGTTTGGTTGGTTGGTTGATTTCCCCCCCTGCGTTAACCATAGGAACTCTCTATTGTTACTTTCCCTGGCCAGTTAATTCAGAAGCTTTGTAGGAGAGAATCCCTCCAGGAGGGGCTCAGCAATGCAGTACCAGGCTTCTCACAATTACTTGCTCTCCCCCTTTGCTTTCTGAAGTTCAAGTCTGTTAGGTGCATTAAGTTTCCCTTTAGAGAGGTTTGTTTTATAAGAACTGGCCTTCTGGCACAGAAAACTGTTAAGATCCCTTTTCTCTTACCATAGAGTGTAATGCTTTATAGTATTGAGGTACTTGTGCTGTATGTAGCATTCATTGGGGAGAGATGCCACACAGTGTTTTGTGGCCTGTGTAGTCAGTGTTTTCTCACCTAGGAGCTAGGCAGAAGTTCTGTAGTTGAACAGTGCCTGCTCCTATGGGTCTCACATCTGTGTTACTTGAAAGCCAAAGTCAGAAGGTCAGAGAGAACTTTTGACTTCCCAGTTACGTAAGCAGTCTGTGTAGGCCCACTTAATAAATCTCACCATTTGGGCAATAAGTTTGCCCTGAGAGGCTACTGGAGAGCAGAGGCTGATACAGCAGTAGATATATCACAGTCTGACATACTGTAATACACCACACAATATCCTGGCTATGGTTGAGTGAACTGTGACAACCTTATTATGCATTTTTTGCAAGAATACCTTTGTACACTAAGCAACCTGCGCTGACAACTGGTTATTGTGTTGCATGAGCACTAGAATACCTACCTACCTCCAAGGTGGGAATTCCTTCACTTGTTTCCTTTGTTTTGTAGATCTCCTATTTTTCAGCTGGCTCACTTAGTGGTATTATGCTAGAGATAAGAGAGACTTTTCCTATGGTGCTGATTAGTCAGATCTTAATGCTGTCTTAGATGAGGCATGTTTGGGATTCTGCCATCTGAGGGCGTCACAAATGATGTTGAATCCAGCTAGGAGTAAAGGAGAGTGACAGGTCACGTGAGACAGCACAGAGGAGAATTAGCTGGAGGAAGTCAAAAGCATAGAGGGTTCAACAGAAACCACTTTAGGGCCAGGGTAAGTGAAACTACAAGATAATAGCCACAGGGTGGAAATACCTTTCCTGCTGCTTGTGTTGACTTAAAGCTTTTCCTTTCAGAGATAGCATTGCTTCCAGGATGTCTTATTAGGGACAGCAGTTTCATCATTTCCTTTTTAAAGTCAACTTTGTTCAGCAATATTGCTTTAATGATGAAACATTTTCTTTGGATCAATACAAAATATGGCACACTGTGAAATGGCATCTCACTAAAATTTGTAAAGCCCCCTTAGGGAGAATGTTGTATAACTGGTCATTGCTTAATTTGCCAGCTTCCCATTCAAAAGATAGGAAGATGAGAATTGCTTGATGCGTTTTTGTCACACAACTTCTTGTGAAGTGATACTTCAGCCTTCTAAAAGGATTTTGCTACCTGGCTATTTTTGATGTGATGAAGAGAACAGAACAGGGAAGCAATTTGACGAGTTTTGTGGTTTGGTTGGTTTTTTTTGTTTGGGGTTTGTTGTGGTGGGTTGGTTTGTGGGGTTTTTTGTTTGTCTGTGATTATTTTTATTTTTTGTGTGGGTGTGGTGGTGTGGGGTTTTTTTGTTTTTTTTTGTTTTTTTTTTTTGTTTTTTGTTTTTTTTTGTGGGGTTTTTAAAATTATTTTGTTTCTTTTGGGTTTTTTAAACTACTTCCTCTGAAAACAAAGCTAGTGCCATTTAGGGTTTGGGAAAGTGCTGTTCAGAGACTCCCTGACACACCAGAAACTTAGAAGCTCTATGTTAAAAGAGGGCCACAGGTGACTTGGTGTTCAGTTCAGGGTGCTGAGTGAAAAATGTGTCCACACTTCTCCAGAGATAATGCGGAGCAGGTTGTAGCTCTAGTTGCCACCTCGGTTGCAGTCAAGGCTCTAAGGGTTGCAGCCACATGCTCCTCTGCTCACAGTGCACAATCTGTGCCAGGGTTTCTAGACTGTATAGATGTACTGACATTACAACAGAATATCCTTTGCAGAACCATGAGGAATGCAGTTGAGCTGTACATTTTCCAGACTTTCACTTCATCATATAAAAGCCATTTGCAAGAGAATGTTTTTGTTGTACCGAGGAAAAGGGGAAAGTGAGAAACAAAGTTACTTTTCCTAGAGTGTGTTAAAGGAAACATTTGAGCTAAAACTCTTGTCCCCAAGTCGTCTTCATAATCACGGAATGCAGATTTGGTTAGTATTGTTTTAACTGAAGGATTGTGTTCTACACATACCTCTTCTCCCCCTGCTAGAGCTTCTTTGATCATGCTGTGACACGGCTGAATCTAGGCATCTGTGCATGCAAGTTGTGAGCCTTGCAGTGTATATGTCAGGAAAGCAGTGTTGTCATTTGATGGTAGAAGTTAGTCTGGCCTGGCGCACTTAACACCTGTGTCAGAAATATCTATATTCAGCTGTTTACCAAACAGGAGACATAAGGTGCATCTGTATTTTGAGTCTCATTGCTTGTAGCCTACTATGAGATGTAGTAAGTAGAAGAATGATACCTACATAAGACAGTTTCTGTGGCAGATCTAAGTGTAGAATTGGAAGGTGAACAAACTTATGCAGAATTTTTCCATGCTATGTGTTTTTAATGCCTTGTCCAGTCTGTTGTAGCCTTGAGATTTTCCAGGTGCTACCTGTCATGTCAGTCTAATAGAGCTGAGCAGAACATTCACCATGACAGTCTAAATTTACTGAACTTTGTCATCTGTTTTTGGTACTACTTGCTTTTTCTGTCATTCTTAAAAAAAGCTCCTATATTGCCTAATAGGCAGCAGACTTTTCTGTTCTAATTTGAAGTGCCTGCTTTATAAAAGGCGTCTTTAGTTTCCTCAGTCAACTTGATGTGGGACTGTATGTAAAGTAACGTCATAGAATTGGACTATGTAAGTGCCAAAGACAGTTTTTACTGGAAAGCAATAGTACAAAACTAGTTCTAGCTGAGTTCATTTGGAATTCTTCCATGCAACCTGCTAAAGCTGCTATTTACAAGCATCTCTGGAGCTTTAGGGGACAGAAAGAGAGTTACCTTTGTTTGCTTGTCTTTCATTGATCAGTTCACTTAAGTAGCTTTTGTTTATGAGAAACCAAAGAAATCAAATGTAGGATTCAAGATAAAGTGGAGGTTTTGTAGAACATGCAGAATTTATACCATGTGGCCATTAGAGAGAAATCGGCAGAACCCGTTTACTTCTGAGTTACAAATGTCAAAGCTCACTCTGACTGATAAAACCTGGTTAGAAAATGCACATTGGAATTTGGTTCATTTATCAGCCTTACAAATTAGCATTGCTAATAACAGCTTGCCTGGAGCTTCGTAGGATGGAGTGGATTTCTATAAAATCCACAGACTCTTTGAGCGATTGCTAAATAATCCTCTCGAGTTTAAATCCCTATTACAACTAAAATTCACTGCAGGTCAGTGCTATTGTGGCAGCTTGTTTGCCAATAAAAAGGCAGGTGACTAAAAGTTTGTGTGGTGAGAGCTGGCTGCTTAAAGGCTGGATTTAAAGAAATAATGTGAAAAGGAATAAATTGCTTTTTCCAGCGTGTATGCAGAATTATGTGGGACCATTGTATGTCGTCTTATATACAGCAAGTTTATAGAGTTGTGTTTAAATAAGTAATTGCCCACACATTTGCAAAAGGGGTATATGGGAAACAGGTCTCAAGCATGCACATTACTGCTTTCCACCAGCACATCTGAGGTGCTCATATTATACCTACTTTATCAGGAGGCAGGCAAAAAGTACGACAGTAACAAAACCTTTGTCAATATTGAAAGTTATATTTACTTAAAGATGTCTCAGGAGAGGTATCTGGCACATCTGTGTTCAAACAAGTGGTTTTAAGATATAGAAACTTGATTGGGAGACAGGCATTTCTGATGTTAGGTTGTAGAAAAAAAAATCAATGTTGCAAACACTAATAAACATTGTTACAGAGAAGGCAACTGCTGGGTGATTTGTGGTAAGAACTTACTGTGGTTGCTGCGATTTCAAATATGCCTCTGAAAGACTGGTTTGGAGTCCTAGTCACCTCCCATAGTCTAACCCAAATTTTATTTTGTTCTTGTTAAAAACTGAGTAAGTCATGTAGAAATTGGAAGTATATTTTCCATCTGGATACTTCTTACTGCACTGTCTTTGTTCCGGAATCAAATAATACATTGAATTTTGGTTTTTTTCAAGCTACCTCATTATGTTGAGCTTTTTTTGTCAATTTTCTATTTAACTGATTTTTAAAGAACTACAAAATATTTCCTTTATTGTTTGTGGGAATCCATGACTTAAAAAGGAGAAGGAATTGTGATCTTTACAGTTTTTCTGAAAGGCCATTTAGTTAATACTTAAGCTTTTGAAGGAGCAAAATATTACACACTTAGGACATAATTCTTTCTGGGTGTACATTTTGCTTTTAGAAGGGCCAGGAAGCCCTTAAATTTATATTAACTTCAGTTAAGGACATGACCTTTTGGGGCAATAAAAAGTTTTTACTTGGGGAGTTTTAATCAATTTAATGTGTTGCCAGAACATTTTATTTATTGTCAAGACCTTTTAGTTCCTGGTTTTGGTATTGAAAGAAAAAATAGATAAAACACTTAAGGAAAACATTGCTGTTTTCTACCAGGCACAACTCTTCCCTTTCTGCCCCCTTGCCATCCTCCACCGCACAGTGGTCTCCAGTTCCTTAGCTGCATATTATGCTCAGTCCCTTCAGTGAGGCAACAGGCAGCACAGGAGGTTGGGATCAGTCTGTTGTGCTTGACATCCTTTCACTGCTCCTTGTTTCTTACTCAGCAGCGCTTGTGTGGGTTTCTTTACCAGCCACCAGGAGTTGTAGCTCCTTCTGAGTCTACTCTCAGCCTCTACTCAGGCTATGATTTTGGCATTTCTCCTGCTCAGCTGTCTCTCCTTTCCACTCCTTTTATGCTGGCATGGTCTTATCTTTTTTTTTTTACTACTGCTATAGCACTTTTTCTTGGCATTTAGTGCCCTTTCTTAAACATGTGTTCAAAGAAGTGCCAGAAACTCCTCTGACAATGTTGGAGTTCAGTGGGTCAGCGGACACTGAAACACAGGGAGGATCTGTCTGAACGCAGGGGTGTGTGAGGGTGACTGAGTACTGGCACAGGTTGCCTGAAGAGGTTGTGGAGTCTCCTTGTGTGGAAGTACTGAAGAGCTATCTGGACGTAGTCCTAGTCAGCCTGCTTTAGTAGGTGGCCCTGCTTGAGCTAGGGGGTTGGACCAGAGAACCTCCAGAGCTCCTCTCCCACCTTAGCCATTCTGTAGTTTCTGTGCTGCCTGTTGCTGAGCTGGCTGGGGCCCACACAGGACAGTCCCTGGCCTCTTCCCACACAAGACACCCTGTAGCCCCCTCACTACCAAAACCCTGACAGTTATGCTCAACACGTGACTGTACAGGGTTTTCTTGCAAGTCAAGTCCTTACAGCTTGGGTTGACAGTTCTTGTGAGTGGTATTTGGTACTGTACTCCCTTTCTGTGTTCCTGTTGTCAAGTAAATGAAACTCCTAAGGATATAGCCAGACATTTATAGCCAAGTTCAGTGTCAGGTTATATTTCCATCCCTGCTGATTTCGGAAGACAGAACTTAGATCTCCACTTGACCAGAGGAGCAGCCAAAGGGGTAAACTCCTTTCTTTCTGCTCAACCCTTCATCATGATGAAAATAAATCTTCTTATAGTCTCTCTATCCTATATAGACATCGTATTGTTTCCCTATGCCAGTTTCATTTGAACCAACAATCAAAAGTCCTTGTCAGTTGAGAGTTGAGTAACAGGAAAGTGCAAATAGGAGAGAATAGATTCGCTGCTTCAAACAAAAATAAAGTTGTATATAGTTGATGTGTGTATTGGTAGGTATCAATTTGGATTACTTGAACACAATGTTGTGAGCCTTCCTACATTAAAATGAGGACTGATATATTTCAGAAGTACTTTCTCTTCTTTAACTGTATTATAAATTGGAGTTGTACTGCTGAAAAGCCTGTTTGTAGAATACTTGATCTGAGAAGTCATGACTAAAGACAGCATAAGCTTTTCCACAATAGACCTTTTATGGTGGTATATTCATATGTTCTGTGAACAGCTGTTGGATCCATCTGTTTAAGATGTTCTTTGCTACAGGTATGAGGGGCCATAACAAATGTTGAAATGTTCAGAATAATTGCACTTATCTATTGTGCTTTCTTAATGTACTTCCTATGCATACCGCCTTACCTGTATGTGCTGTACTGTGCTGGAGGCACAAAGGGTAAAGAATCAGGTTTTTAATTTATAAGATGTAAATGAGTTCTAAAAATAATTCTGTAATACTACATATTTTCCAGTGATATCTGTCTTCTCAGAGAGGGTGGTGGGAAGCCCAGGTGAATTTAGCCAGAAGTTAATAATGGTGGTCTTTACATTCTCACTTAAATTCTGAATGATTTTTGATCGTTTGAAATACCTGGGTTTTCTTTTAAGATTTTTGTAGAGGCTAATCTATGTTAATAAGCCACCTTTTAGGTCATTTGTAACAGCTCTGATACTGCCTCTTACTAGTACAGTTCATATAATGTCTTTGTAACTTATTTTGTGCCTTTTCTGTCCCCACACAAAATCTCTCAATAAAAACAAGCTCTTTTGCAACACTGCAAACCTGTTTTATTGTACTGATTTTTTTACTTGCCTGACCCTTTTGTTTTGTTTTCTGGAGGGGGCTGAAGCTCTCATAATAGAATAGATATTTATAACAGACTCTGCAGAAGAAAATTGACAAGGTGGAAAGCAGGTCATTTTGGAATGGCAGTGCTACAAAGCGCCTGGGAAACTGGGACTGTCAGTACTAATCAATATATTCCACCATATCTATCACAAATCATTTCTAACAAAAACCGGCACCAGTGGAATGTGAGAATCAATTTACTACTGGCTTCAGTTGTGCTGATTGATGTTGAAAGACTGGAAACACTTTGGGGGGTTTAGCACAGCAAAATGTCTGCACTGGTGTTACTAATATTTGTAGTGGGGGAGTTCCCACAAACAGGAGCTGGCACTTAGCACCCCTTCTTTAAAGTGCTATGTAACTGCACGAAAACAGAGTCCCTGTCCTCAGAGCTTCTGCCTAAACATCTTGGCAGGGAATGGCAGCATTTGAACACTTGTCTTCATTACTGGAAATGAGGTGATAAATAGCTTGACTGTGTTTCCTGTCCCCCTGTCCAGCAAAAAGAAAATATCTGAATCTGGAAGGGGAAAAAAAAAAAAAAGACTGTGGGAAATACAGATCAGTGCTCCTAGTTTTAATTGCTGGGTACCAGAGCCTTCATACCTCTACGTGCTCTTACAAAAAAAACTCCAATGTAATTTAAAGATTTTCCTTGAGTATCTAGTCCATTCAGCAGATGCCAAAGCATTTCATCTCTCAGTATTTTAAAGAAGACAGGTGGTCTACATGATAGATAATATTACCAAACCTTGTGTTATCTTGCATTTTACTCTTCCTCAACATGGAGCTAAGAACAGCCAGACTCCCAGTTCACACGTCCTGGTCACAGATCATTGCAAAAGCCAGCCTTTGCTCCTGGATTGCTTACTCCAAAAGAAAAACACAACCATGTTAAGCATCTTTTCTGATTAGTCTGTCATATGCTTTGTAGAATCTCTTGAAGCTTTAAAGGTATTTCTGAAGTCTCTTGAATTCCTTTTTTTTCTTTTCTCATCAGCATCCTTTACAGAATGAGAGGTTGGAATACATGAAGCATGCACCAGCATCCAAAATCACTTGTGTTGTTTGTCCTTTCATCGGGAGTTACCAGAAAAAGGCCATCTTTTGTTCTTGTTGTTTCTGAGTATTGTAAGCCTTACTATTATTTCTGGTACTTAAGTATCTTAGGATTTTACTGTAGTTCTCACTTCTGCTGCTGTTCCACCAAGGAGGTGATGATTGGAGGCCCAGTTTTCCAGACATGCCTAGTTACACGCTCAGCACAGTTCCACCCATAGCCGTTCACCTTGGTTGTTCCCTTCTCTCATGCATTTCAGCTACACACTGCGGGGAACTACTGGCATGAAACACATTGTTGGTCATCATCTACATAAGGATAAGGAGAGCCCCTGAATACAGCAGTATGATCTGCCATACCCAAGGGATGATTTACATTGTCACACCTTTCTTTTGAAACTGGGTTAACTTGGGCTGCTCTTAAATGCAGCTTTGCTTTGCCTATGCTTTGTCTGGGAACTGGCTGTATCTTGCTCTATCTGGAGCCTGTTTGACTACCAAGCTCTTGCATTGTACTCTTTGTTGAGCCAAGAGAAGGGAAAAGCAAGGTGAGACACCAAGAATGGGGGAAAGGGGGGCAAAAATTGTATGTGGGAAGGACAGTGGCTCATGTGGCTGTAAGATTTTAAATTGCTTTTCTTTTTTAGTCAGTGTGGCTTTAACCTTTGCTTTATTGCGATGTTTCTGCTGTCAGTAATTTTTCACACTGACAAGAGAAAGCCATAGCTGGAAGTCATCAAATGGGAGGTTTGGAACTGAAGTGCTGTGCCTTGAAAGCAAGGACACGCTGAGAAATGTGCTTGTCCTGTGCCAGTAACAGCAACACACTGGTGTTGAAGATGGCAGTACTTAAGCATTGCCTACCAAGAGAGAATTTGACTTGTTGGTTGCACAAAGAGAAGGTAAGCATTTGTGGTCAAATTCTCTCTGGTTTTGTGAATAAAGGTCTTCAATCCTGATCAAACTTGGTAACAGCAGGTAGTATAATGTCATACTTGGAAAAGTGGTCCTTGGGTGACTTATTCTTGCTGTTTCTTTTTCTGGTAAAGATGACTAAGATGCAACTGATCAGATTTACCCTCATCTTAGGGAGGGAGGAGGTAATATGCTCCAGAAAAATTGTAGCATTCCTTTTGATCTCTTTTTCCCTTCTGAAATTCTACCGAAAGGTAGCTAAGATATGACAATTCTGCAATCTGTTCAGCAGCCAAAAGTGGGAAATTCTGTTCATTTCTTTGCACTCTGTATAATTCATGCAGTAGCTTGGCAAAACTACAGTGGGGAACGTCATGAGGACTCATTGAAGGGAAGGCTGACTGATCCATGCAGATGGGATTACTTGGATGTTTGCAAGTTCAGAAGCAATTAAAGAATCTAGTTCAGCTTTATTTTGGTTCAGCTATGATTTGAGCCATGGACCAGATCCCAAAGCTGGAGTGCTCTAATGTGTGTGTGGGGGCGTTGTTTATTATTTGTTTAGGATCATCTTGCAGTATGAGACTCCTAATCCCTAACTTGTCTTCCAGCTGCTCTCCGTGGTAAAGCCATGCCAGGACAAGGTGATGCCTTTGATAATGTCATGATGGAGCTATCTGCTGGGTGTGCTTCACATAAGCAGAAAAATGAGCATAAGCAGCATGCAAGCACTTTATGCAAGTAAGAACTACTGTTAAAGGAAATTGTTCAGTGTAGGGCAATTCCTTTCTTGATCAACTGCTGCTTCATCAAGAGCTCCTGCAAGGCTTTGTCACCTCCCAAAGCTATTAGTAGCACTTGGATTTGGTAGAAATCCTCTACCTTGTTTTGGATAGTAGGGGCACCAAATAGTAAAGACCCATCTCTCCACAAGTCCTAACAGTTGACTGACAGTTTCTCCCTCTTCCCCAGATATGAGGTGCTATCTTCCAAACTCTGGAGTCAAGTAAAAGGAAATATTGTGTCTATAGTTACATCAAGGAGCCAAATACAGTTCAGGGCAGAGCTCCCTGGTGTGACAGGAGGGCAGCAGGTCTTCATCCTTCAGCATTGCCTGTGCTGCTCTTTGTGAAGATCTGCTCTGCTGGCTTGAGCCTGTAATGCTGCATTTTTTTCATTGTGGTGCTAGTTTCCTGCTCTGCAGTCACATTGTTTTTTTTCCTGTAGCAGTAGAAGTGGCTACTTGTACTTCAAATAATAGGGGGGTTTTATCTCTGATTTTTAAACCTGCATCAAGGCACCTCACCAGCTATGTTGCATATCCTGACCTGTAGAAACACTTGCAATGGGCACCAAGTACCCACCCTGCTGTATATTGGTTCTTAAATAGCAGTGGGAGTCTTGTGCTTGCACAGGTCCTGTTTTGTTTGGGTCAAGCTCTCTTTCTGGTTTGTTTAATGTTCACTTAGAAATGCTTGATTAAGAACTTGTTAAAGGAAGTGGAGAAAATTCCTCTCTAGCCTCTGCAAGCTCTGTCAATGCATACACTGCCAGTGCAGTGATTAGGACAGAACTTTTGAATACTACAGCTGAAATTGGCACCACCTCTGGCTAAGTCGCCTTTTCCCACTGAAGTTTGTTGCTTTCTTGAACCCTCACCCCATCTATAAAATGGAGCCAGAGGGAGTTTGCCAGGTCACGAGTTATGTTCAATTAGTGTTTATAATGATGATGCTGGGCAGGGTGCATCTTTGTTAAGTTGGCACAAAGATGCCATAGAGAAACTGAAAATTTCTAGGAAATTAATTTTTAATGTTTTGATCCTTTCACGGCACATAGGGAGGGTGAGCTTCTGGGATGGGGTGGCTTTCAGAAGCAGTATACACCAGGGCAGGAGGAAGCAGTGCTTGCACAGTGGCCTTTTGTCAGGCATATTAGATTGTATGAATTGAGGGTCTGTTATCTTCTCTAAAATTCTGAATTACTGGTGTGGCCATTTGGACTTTCTATCTGCTAGCCTTCAGCTTGTTAAGGCAGCAGTGAATGGAATAGAAGTTCACTTAGATGAGATCTTTGCTGTCCCTGAAAGCAGGAACTGGACTAAATGGCCCTGTGCTCCTATGAATGCTGTTATGCTTCCTCTTCCCTTCTAACCCAAACTCAGCATGGTGGAAAAGGAGTCCTGCCCTCTCCTACCCGGTGACTGGTAACTTTATTCACCTTGTTTCCCCTCCTAAATACACACACACATGTATCTGTCTGCCCTTTCCTCCCTCCGTGAAAGGAAGCAACTTGTTCTGCATCTTCCCAGTGTTTTTATTCCAGGATTGTTTCTCCTCCCTCACTGCTGCTTTCAGTGCCCTGAATCTGCATTTAACTAGTTCTAGCCCTAAATATCTACCCTGTGTCCTGTCACTGCCTGGAGCAGATGCAGTGCAAATGATTGACCCTCTCCCTTTGGCAATTTGGCTTTGACTGCACAAAACAGCCAATAAAGTGGAAAGGGCTGGACAGCTGATTACAGGGATTAGCTTGAAGCTGTATAGTTTTATGGTCTGGGATAGAGGGGGAAGTGTTTGTTTGAAGAATACGATTGCATTCCTTCTTCTTTCTCCTGCTGCCTGCTCTTGATCATGACAAGTTTTTAGAAGTTGCTGACTAAAAGACTATCATATGCATTTGCCAGACACAGCTCGGACTGGAGGCTGTTAACTCATTTTCCAGTGACTGAAGCTGGAGTGTGTAGCAATGCAGGTCATGATCTGATCTGTCTAGAAATTCTCTGAAAAGACGACTGAAGCCACTGTTGAGATTCTCTCTCAGACAAGGCTGGCGCTCGCTATTCTTTCTGCTGAATCTCTTGATCTGCTTTGTGGTACATATATCATACTTCTAATAAAGAGCATCTCTTTTCTCAATTCTGCTGGTGCTCTCATTCTCATCTGTATAGTAATTGTTCCCTCTGGGCCTTCACACTACAGAGTCCCAGTGATTCCTCCCCTTCTTTCTTCCCACCCTGTGTGCAGTTGTCTGGCCCTTTTGCTGTTCTTTTCTTGAGACACTTCTACAGGTATACTGACAAAATCTTCCTTCATCCTGATTGCTTCTCCTTTCCATCCTCCCCACAATGCCACACTAGCCTCAGAACACACCACCATCTCCAAGTTGACATATCTTAAGGATCAACTGTTAGTTGTAAGTTTGATATCTATTACCTGTGTGTCTGACAAGACACAAGCTGAGAAGTTTGATCAGGCAGCTTTTACAGTAGTTTGGCCATACTGCCAATCAATATCATACAAGACCGAAGCTGCTTCATTGTGGTTCAAGCTCTTGCAGAATGTGGTTTCCCAGCCCTCTTCATTCTGTTTGTTTGGGTTTTTTTTTTTAATCTCACTCCTCTCCTGTGTAAATTTATCTCCCAGCACTCAGAAGTAGCTCGCAAGCTCTTTGGGTCTGGAGATCCTTCTCAACAGCTTGCTGAAGCTGACCTGTTTGTTCTGTAATAATTATATTTTCACATCAAGGGAAGACAAGAGATCTTGTGATTATGGAGCTGTCATTGGCCTGTGAGATATGAGACCTAGTTTCTAGTTCTGGCTCCACTGAACACTTGTACAGTCTTTCACTAGTTAGTGGAGGGAGCACATAAAGAGGGATGCCGGTCTGAGTCTTCTCTCTTGTGTTGCAGTGACTATTCTCACTTAGCACTGCTGATTTATTCAATTTGCTTCAAACTGCCATAGACTCAAATAATAAATTCTGAATCAGGACAGTTTGGACACATCAGCAAAGTATAAAAATAATACAAGCTAACATTGTGCTCTGGAGGGCAGCCACGGACGAAAACACCAGCTCCTGGAAATGAGGTGGTCCAGTCTGATTCAGGCACTCACACAGACAGAGCTTCATCGCAAACGTGCTTCTTGTTTTCCCTCTTGTAAATCTCGGCTGCGGTCTGTTTGTCCCAGATTGAGACTCTAGATTTAAAGTCCTTTTCTTGACAGATGAAAAAAAACCCAGTCTACCAAGAGCTGAGCAAACCTATGCTGAGATCAAATCGAGGAAGCTTTTTCTCACCTGCCAAAACTTCCAGTGTTAAATGTTTTTCCAGTTGCAGTGTGCTCTGCCAAACATCATGTTTTCTCCAGATGCCATACTTCTAACCATGTGTTTAAATCAATGAGATCTTCTTGGTATGTAGTATTTCCTTTTTGGCTCACAGGCCATTTACCTGGGCATACAAATAAAAGGTGCTGGAAGGCTCCTGTCGTTATGAATGTTGTCCACAGGTAGTTTTTCAAGATGGTGGGACATCCTGGTGGAAACAATAGATCAGTAGTTGTAGCTTAGTAATGTATAAAGCATAGTCATAGAGGAAAAATGTCCTTTGCAGATGCTTGGAAAAGGACTGGTGGAATATTTTTTTAAAATCATGATGCACTGAACCTGTACTATTTCAGTGAACTACCAGAGGACTCAAAATGCCAGTTTTCCTGTCAAGCATCACAGTCAACTCTCCTGGAAAACTCAGAGTCGATGGAACCAGGGCTCCCAACTTCCTGCCACCCTCTGAGCTGGCCATTATGAACACGGAAATTTCCAGACTCTCTGAACAACTCACCACAGCGGATGCCAGTGATCTTGGTAATACTAGGAACCCTGCTATGTGGTTTGTGCTTGCTGCCCAGTGACTGGCTTCTTAACAACAGCTGCAAACTTGACTGGATTCTGGTGAATTTGCTAGTTGAGGCTGGTCAGTGGTGAGTAGCAGTATCATAATCTCAGCATTTTTTTCAGAATTTTCTGCATCCTCAGCCTAGTGATCCTGGAGTGGTTGCTTTCTTTGGAAATGCTATACTGCAGCCTGAAAAGATTCAGATTGTAAATAAATTTGGGGTTCTAAACTCTCCCCGGGTTAATAGAACTCATTTCTAGCAAAGGCTCTCTGCCTTTTTCTGATCTGTCTGGTCTGGACATGAATGGAAAAAAAGATTTCGGGCTTGACAAACCACTGGACCTGATCCAATGCTATGCTTAGTTTGGAAAGGATATAAACCTTTAACTTACTTGATATGAAGTGCAGGCCCAAGGCTAATGTGAAAACGCGTGGCAGTGAGAACAAGCAGCACAGGCATTTGGAGCATTTTTGAGCTTGCCAAGTATTGATCGGTGAGGGGTGGGAATGAGTGGAGAAGCATTTCAATTTGGCATCCATATGTGATTCTGATGCTGTCACAGTGAATTAGCAGCACTTTCCCCCCACCCCCCCCCTGTAGTCCATACCAAGCTTTTGTCATTGAAGCATCCCATTTGCCCATATCTACTTGTTAAAAGACAAAGTGTGTTGGGGGGGGGAAATGCAAATAAATTCACAGAACTTGTGCCTCAAAAATACCTGATGCTGTTTTGCTAGTATCCTCTAAATGGAGACTCTCAACAGTACTGAACCATCACTGCTAAAGACTGTTACAGCATAAATGTTATAGGGGATTCAAGCTACAATTACTCATTTTGTACAGTCACTTAATCCACTAATGGGGAGAAATGGGGCAACAGTTTAAGAAGGCAAGAGAACTGTCAGAGTTTATTAAATCTACTGGGATGATTTGTTTTGGTAGTCTCTCTTGACCCAAGTACATGCTTCAGCTAATGCAACAGACTTAATGCCTCTGGTAATTAGAGCAAGAAGTGATGGGTCATCATTAGCAACTGCAAATTAAGGGTTGTATTTCATCTGGAAGGCAGCATCTTCAGCGGGGCTTATTTGTTGCCATTGCAGATCATCTGTGAGTTACAAGTGGTACATTGGACTGACTCATTTGTGTGATTTAGTAGAGGCTTTTTAATACGTGCTTACTGTTCCGTATGAGTAGTTTTTCTAAATAGTTGCCAAACAGAAAAAAAACCAATATTGGACTTCCCCATACTGTTAATACTACTGCTCTTATCTACAGGATGTTGGTGATTTTTTTTTCTTTATTGTTTTACAGTTCACAGTTCAGATTATTTTTGATTCTAGGTTTGAAATATATTTGTCATATTTATGAAACTGAAGAATGAAGAAAGGAAAGCCAGGCAAGCATGGAAAGCATCAGTAATTGGCAGTTTCAGAAGATACAAGAGCCAAACTGATACCATTCAAGGCATATACTCTCAGAACACTTTTATGTGGGTTTCACCAGATCCACGGTCATACTCAGTTCCAGATATTGCCAAAGGCATGAATGAAGGTTATATAGCATAGATTCAGTATTTTTGCTGATACTAGGAAATCCCTAAACCTTCTTAGAAGATACTGATAATCAAATGAAGACACAGGTACAAAGGAAATGAACCACTTGTAATTATCAATTACAATGCTATGAAGTGGGCACTAAAATAAAACAAATGAGGGGATGTAATACAGCTGAATCATTTCAGATGAACTTGTGCAGATCAACAGGCAGGGAACTATGACTTGAGAAGACCAAGATACTGAAGTGTGGCTTGAAAATGCTTGAGAACAGCTGGATACATCAGTGGATGCTCATCAAGCAGAATTTGGGAAACTGTCTGTGGTCAGTTAGATATGTAAATGATGCTGATATCCTGAGGGACACCGAAGAGGGGAGGAAGGTTGCAGTGCCCTCAGCAGGAAACATCTGAGGGTGATCCTTTCTCTCAGAAATCCTCCCAGACCCCAGTGGGGGCTTATGTCTCTTTCAAAAAAGAAAAGAAAGGGATCAGAGGTGTTAGAAAGGTAACCATTCTCAGTGTGGATGGGAACCTCCTTAGAAACGAGTATACTTGGGGAATTAAATTTGCTAATTAACAAAGCTCAAAAGCTCTTTACAGGGCTAAGATCCACAATATCCGATGGATTTTGAGCTAACTAGAACTGAAGAGACCTTTTGTGTTTGTGCCAGCAAATTCTTGCCTGACTTTGGTGGGGTGTTTTGTATCTCCTTGAAGCAGTCGTGAGCTTTTCCCATCCATTCAGACCATGTCTGGCTCGTCTGTCAGGCTGACACTTGGGAGAGCTGGATGGGAGCACATGGCTCTGGCTGATGCTCTGTGAAGACACATTCCTGTAGCAGACCATGGCCTCCCCTGCTCAGGGAATGTTAGCAGTGCATAAGCTGCTCAAAAAGCAACAGTGAGCAAACGTTCTCCTTCAAGGAACAAAATGTGCCTGGTTGTGGAGAAAGAAGGAGAGTCTAAATGAGAAGAGAGGTGCTGCTTCCTTCTGTGCCTCTCAGAGAGTGAGGAAAAAGAAGTAGCTTTTCTCCACTCCCACTTGCTGGTGTGTCTGGGATGTTAAGTTGTTGTAGGCTCAGAGGACATGTTTTCTCAGGAGAATGTGTTTAGTAGCCTTTGTATCTCGTGCTCAAGCACCTTGTCTTTTCTCCATTTATAAACTTATTTTCCTATACAAGCATTGTCAGGACAGATGCCTCCCGAGAAGAACCAACCTGGAGCATGGGTTTCCTTCTGTAGTTTTGGTAGTTAATTGGAGAAAAGAAAACAAGCAAACAAACAAAACCAAACATACAAACAATTAAAAAAAAAAAAAAAAGGGCAGGGGGAACCCCAAACCAAACCCAGCAAAGCAATCTAGAAACCCTGAGTGTTGAATGGGGTGAGCTGAAAAAGCCATGACTATTGGCTGAAGTTAGATAAAGGTTTCACTGCAACAACACTGCATCAGCTCAGCAGATCTCACTGGAGGAGCCTGGATTCTTCCCACTTGGGGTCTATGTCCTTTTTATCTCTGCAGATATTCCTGTCTGCTATCCCTTTTTACCATATTCTTCCCTTGAGATGCAGGTTTATCACACAGTAATATTTCCTCCTCACACATGGCCATCTGCTGTTACTTTTCTCCTGTGTTCTGTGCTGTCTGGTCCTCATGGAACAAACACATCTTTGTGACATCTGTTTTCCTGAGTGAGGTCAAAATTAGCTGCTCTCTCCTATTCCACTACACTGCTTTCCCCTTTACAGAAAGGCCTATTCCCACTCTAACCTGAACTGTATTTTGCTGTGGTGTAAGGGCCTTTATTGGTTGCAGTATTTTCTGTCAGTCAAATAATACTTTTCTCATCCTATAATTAGCATACTAAAATCCACAGGCACTCGGTGCAAGTTGTCCATCTCCTTCAATCTCCGCATCCAGTTCTTATAACTGTTCTTTCTCCTTTCTTTCTTTGGATTTATGGAAGTCCAAGGAAGTTATGAAGCAGCAAATTCTTAAAGCTGGAGCAAGGAGTTCTTGGAGTTGAGAAGAGCCTGTGTTTGATGTTACTTTTTATACCGGATTTCTTTTTTCCTCTGCCATCTCCCCTTGCACCTCCTTAACAGGGATGATAAGAGGGAGTTACTTATTCTCTTCAGACAGCAGGAGCTAGTAGGAACTGTTGCTCAGATCCTTGGACTTGAACATATTTTATGTTTTTATAAAATATATGTTTTATGTTCACATGTGCTTGAACATAAAAAAAAAAGATGATCCTTGTTCAAGACTTTATGCCACATTCCCTCACTATGATGAAGGCGAGCTGGGGACATTCAGACCGTCTTGCAGAAGTGCTTCCCAATAGAAAAGGGTTATAAACATGAGGTGTGTTACCATGTACAAGAAAAATCACCAAAACCACTTCTTCATCTGTCTGCCAGCACCTGTGACTCTGGACAGCAGTCATGAGGAGAGACCTAAGAGATGCAAGAGAGAGAGACCCTTAATCTCTCCATTCTTCCCAACACCCATCTGAGGTTCTGGGTATTGGAGTAACGTATGGTATCAGCAGTGTTACAGCTAGCTCCCCGAGGGGGCACAAGGGAGTTAATGTTTTCAGGACACAATTTTAACAGAATCTGACCATTTGAAAGGCTCACTCTTCTCCCTTGAATACTCTGCTTGGACTTAATCCCATCCAACCTGCCCCTACCTGTCCTTCCTAACCTACTGTTCACTCACCTTCTTTCAGAAACTGCCTTTCATCTGGCTTCCTTAGCAGAGTTCACATGCACTGCTAGGCTGTCAGGTGAAAGACAGCCTGTAAGTCTTGAAGTGAGCAAGGATGAGGTATAGTTCCCTAAATATTAGAGGGCTCATCTTTCTCCGTGCCTAACTCCCATGGAAGCGAGGTTGGGAAGTAAATGCCTGTGTCTTTGTGAAGGAGTCACAGAATCATCTAGGTTGGAAATGACCCATGGGATCATCGTGTCCAACCATTCACCCTACTCTACAGGTTCACCC
>JANIJG010016462.1:45972-83820 GCA_024611175.1 Megaceryle torquata
AAGGTGAGGCCTCACCAGTGCTGAGTACAGGGGGACAATCACCTCCCTACTTCTGCTGCTCACACCATTTCTAATACCAGCCAGGATGCCACTGGCCTTCCTTGCCACCTGGGCACACTGCTGGCTCATGTTCATTCGCTTGTCAATTAGAACGCCCAGATCCCTCTCTGTGAGACAGCTCTCCAGCCACACCTCCCCAAGCCTGTAGCGTTGCATGGGGTTGTTGAGGCCCGAGTGCAGGACCCGGCACTTGACCTTGTTGAAACTCATACCATTAACCCTGGCCCAGCAATCCAGTCTAAGTCTCTCTGGAGAATCTCCCTATCCTCACGCAGATCAACACACCCACCTAACTTGGTATCCTCTGTGAATCTACTGATGATAGACTCTGTGCCCTCAACTGCCTTCTATGCCTTGAGTCTTTAAGTTCCTCAGCAAAAAGATGAAGGCCGATGCCTGCAAGGCACAGAGAAAGGTTTGATGGCAAATCAGATGTCCTGAAGGTGTGGGTACTCCATTAATATACTTAGGTTTTGACTGTTAATAAGGAACATCATGAAGGATAACTAGCAAAAATGGTGCCTGCCCTAAGGTAGCACCCAGCACCTGTCCAAGTGCTGCCTTCTGCCAGCTGTTGTAGGGGTAACAAATCAATCAAGGGATGTCAAAGTTCAGTTTCCAGGGGAAATAATGATTTTACTCAAAAGTGAAGTGTGCTGCCTTTAATAAGGGACATTTAGCAGCATGAGTTCTCATCTGTATACTCTCTCACTCCCTTCCATGAGCTGATGTACCCTTTTTTGTAAAAGCCACCAACCCTCGCTGGATCAATGAGGCCTGATCAATTGTTTTTCCCTCTGAATTATCCATATGGGGTTGTTAGCTGAGCTGCTGGCAGAAAACGAGAGACAGCTTTCTGTCTGTTTACTGTAAAGAAAGCAAAGCAAACTACAGGAGGGGACAGGCTGCAGGATATTTACTGTCAATACAGCCGGAGAGAGAGAGGAGATATAAGGAGAGAGGAGGAGAGGGAAGCAGAGGCTGCAGACTGCAACTCAAATGGATGATATAAGTGTAAAAATACCCATGCAGTTTGAGATGGAAAGTGGGTAGATTGAAGTCAACAAGGGATGGCTGTCAGTGTTTAACAAATGGTTTAGCGAAGGGCTAGAGAGGCAGGGAAGTACTTGTGGAGCACAGAATAATAATGCTGTGCATAAGCATACTGAATCTGCAGTGCAATCTGACAGGCACTTCCAGATCTGCCCTGAGACAGAGCAGTAGCTGGGATATTTTTGTCTGTGCCTGCTTGCAAGACCCACCATTTGAAACTAATGAGATGAATAATAATGATTGAACTTAGAAAATAGTATTTTGAGCTAGTTTTCCAAAGCAGCTGGATGTCACCATTTTAACTCAGACCAGGAAAAAAAAATTGTGAATACTTCCTTGCTTCTCTCTCCTCTTCATCCACAGAGGAATTAGGTGACCTGAGCTTCACAGATCAAGAAGTGTCCCTCTACTTCCAGAGGCAGGTGAGCAAGTGAAGAGTGAATTCACACTTTAGAGAGCAGCAAAGACCATCTTGCCATGAAACCATTCACAGATGAAGATGTAGAAATCTACATCCAGAGCAAGGTAAGGCTTTATCTGTCCAGATTTTCTGTCTCCCACACTAGGTGTTGATTCTGAAGGGTGCCAAACTTGACAGTTAGTTGCTCGCCTGCTGTCTTCATTTCTGAAGCAAGACTGGGTGAAGTTTCATGAGAACTGTATTTCTAATGAGATTTCTAGGTTTCTGTTGCAGAATGTTATCAGGGATCCCAGATGGTAGCCTGATTTTTCAAGGTGCTTGTCCTCTTCCTCTTCAGATGTCCTCAGTTTTTGCTTCCGATCTGGAATTCCAGGTGTGAGACTAGTTGCAATTGCCAGCATTTAATCTAAGGAAAGGTCCTTGTCTCTCTTCCTGTCCAGTGGTCTTAGATTGACAGACAAGACCAAAACCACACTGGGGGTTGCCTTTAAGAAAGATGCATGTAAGAGCTAGAGAGAAAGAGATGTATTGTTAGAATTCACCCACTGGTCTGTCTCCTCACCTTTTCTATCTACCATGATTAAAGTAACATCTCTCATTAGCACATGCAGGCTGGAAACACATTTTCTATTTTATGAGCTATGCCAGCACTCAATTTTTTTTCCCCATTATGAAATGAAGTAAAGCAGAATAAATTAATCAATGAAACAATACTGTTTAATAAAAGTAACTCAAAGTGAGCCATAATATTTTTTTAATTTTTAAATTATTTCATCACAGTATTTAGCTAGATCTGATTTTATAGTCTGCTTTCCTCAACAAAATGCAAGACACCAAAGTGAAAAATAATTTCAAAATGGAACGCTGTAAGGCTTTCTTTTCTGTAAAGGATGAAATATTTTAGTACCGTGAAGGGTCTGGCTGTAAAGGTTTGTTTTCTCTAAGGAGATGTTTTGATGACAAGTAGGTGTATTTCTGTAAGAACTTTATTTTCCAGGCACACAGGGTTGTGCACTCTGCGTAGATAATTCTGGATGAATAAGTAATGCAGCATATGTTCATGAACTTCATTAACAGTAGCTGTATCTCCCTCTCACTATGGTAAAAGCATACGGATTTGGGGGGAATATTTAAATGTCCTTTACTAACATGGTTCCATCATGTTCTTCCCGTTGAATCTTCTTGTTGGATTTTGACCATCCTCCTATGCTCCATTTGTTTTCGCTCGTATGTGAAGGTTCAGGTGCATCTTTTATTTTTCTGAGTTTTCCATACTTTATCTCAGTCCTTCCAAGACTCAGACTTTCCATTGAAATAATTTTCAATAAATAATTATGCTTGAGTTGAAGAACTATCTGTCAAATCACACGAACATCTAGTGCCCAATAGCACCAGCTTCAGAAAGGTATTTTCTTACCATCTACGAGTAGATTTTCATCTGTACTTCAGATATGAAGACAGCATAGATACTTTCAACATATAACATAGGCATCTAAATGCTGCCACATACACCTGCAACCTGACTAATGCACAGAGTATCTGTAACTCTTGAAGTCCTGTCAGGTCTTGGAATGAAACATATCCTGGCACTGAGAATGGCTAGTACATGCAGGGGAATAACAGGGTGTTCTGCATCAAATAGACAAAGAATGAGATTGTAGCTGGTTGATAGCAAATTTATCTATGTAATGAACTAATTTCCTTCCATCCAGAAGTATTGTCATGGAAATATCAATTAATGCTCAGCAGTCTTGAGTATTGGCCCTTTGGTGTTTACAAGCTCTTGTCTTCAGGGTAAGTTGGTTGTAACACACAGGGAAGGATAAGTTTTGTTTCCTGATGCAGCACAGGCACAGATGTTTTGGGACGCTTTATGCTGATTGTTTCCCACTGGAGACAAAGCTGAAGTTACCTGTACTATGAAGTGTCTTTCTTGGAATTGGCAGGTGGAACGGCGACAATATCTGGTTTCCAAAGCAGTGGAGGAGGTGCAGAAAATCATCCAGCAACTGACCGCAGAAATCAGCTATAAGGCCACGAGATTCCAGGCCATCTCCAACTCTGGAATTCATAATGAGAATATTAAGGTATGAACAAGAGCTCTGACATACTCTCTGGCTGCTTGTAGGCAATCAGTAAGTGACTTCTCCATTTTTTTAAGTGCTTGTATGGACAGGTACCTCACCCAAAACGACACAGACAATGTCTCGACAGTTCACTGTGGAAGTTCTAGTGACTTACTGAGTCATAGGAATATACTCATAGGCATCTTACAATTAGAGGAGCATCAGAGAGGGCTGGGTAAATCAGGCAGAGCCTCTTTTTACAGCTGCTGCTTTTACAAAAAGCATATATTGCCAGAGCTGTCAATCTGTAAGCAGAAGCCAAAGCTCTATGGGAGACAGAAAGAAAAACTTGTACAGCAGTAATATATGAAAAAAAAAAAAAAGCTCATGCCTTCATAAGCTATGACTCATATTTTTCACAGGTAGGAAACCTGTCAACTCACTAAAAAAAAAGAAAAAATGAAAAATCCTTCTTCTGCTGTGAATATTGGTAATCTCCTTCAGAAAAATAGATTTTTTTTCTTGGTCATGGGTTGGGACATCTTTTTTACTGGGAAGAAATATGCTTATTAGTGGGAGATGTTAAATGCCTCCCCATTTTAGAACAGCAAATACCAAAATAATAATGCCCTGTCCCAGCTATGGCAGAAGAAGACTGGTTATTTCCTGTGACGACTTCACACAAGAATAACTAGCATAAGGATAAAAGAAACAATCAGAGTATTGGCAACTTCAGATGAACCTGCCCTTTTTCATCTGAACTAGTTTACATACTCTAGCTATGTCAACGCTCCTACTAAAATGTGGCCAGTTACTGATCAAAACACAGCAAACGTCAAAACACGAGGCAAACTTGCAGCCGTTTGGGATTGAAAGGGATGTATGTATCAAGCTGCTGGAAAGGTATGGAGGTGGAGCAGAATATAACCACTCTGAAGTGTGGCTATCACTCTGAGGAAAAACACATCCAGATTTATATCTTTTCAGGGAATTTTGCATAATGCAGGGCATGTGGTCTTGCCAATAGGATTGACCACAGCGATGTAAAACGGTGCCCCATCCTAGTTCATGTGTTCCTTAGTGCCATAGTCTGCCATCCACCTCTCATACTGGAACAAACCTGTTTGGCTAATGAGGTTTGACAGGACTAGGGTCAGGGTTAAATTGCTGTTCTGGAAGACAAAGCAGAACAAAACCAAGGCAATCTATTCTGAGCAGTAATTTGGCATTACGGTAGGCTGATCTGAACAACTCCTTAAAAGAAATCCTCAACATGTATTTTCTTAAAGTGGCAGATTTGTTATTCATACTTAACTGAACCCAGTGCTCTAAATCTCTGGAAGTCACACTAAGAGGGCCTGGCTAATGTTGTTCTGTAGGTAGAGGGCAGCAAAAAATGGTTAATAAGACATGTTTTATGTGTGTGTTGGGCTGCTTTGCTTCCAAAAAATAGAATCTTTAATATCATTGCTGACATAACTCAACCTAGAGAAGACTCATGTCAAGGCAAAGCCAATATATTTAACTATTTTGTGTGTAATTTTGCAACATCTCTTTTCTGTCAATTAGATTTATAGTGATTTTTCAGAACTTTCAGCTTCTGGTTAAAAGGAATTAATTTAACATGGTAAGGTATCCAGATTTCCTGAGAATCTACAAGCTTCCTTCTAACTATACAGGTCTGTGTGGGGAATATATGAGAAAAGTCTTTAGATAATAAAGGATTTCCTATAAGTTGAAAAAGGTCAAATGCTTTAATAAAAAAAAAAAAAATCAGATGAACAAATGGGAATACTTTATCTTTCAAACTTTTAAGTGTTTGTTTTAGTTGTGGCTCACCATTTTGCAGCTGTCAACTGTGCAAGCCTGATGCAAAATGGTGGAGGCTTCAGGAAGGTGTAATGAGCAGGTTAGCACCCTGAGTGACTACTAGGACAGCCCTGCCCAGCAGCATTGCTGAGTGTTTAACTCTGCAATGATGGCGGGGGGCAGGGATTTTCCTTCAACTAATACACTCAAAGGAAGCTTGCAGGACTTTGTTGTGTGAATGAATGACCTGGAAGATGTTTTCATTCTGTTCTGTGTACTTGTTTTCCTTTCTGCTTCTCTCAGGATCAGCCAGCTTTACTGGCCAAGTGGTCAGCTATGCTTCGGGGGAAGCGCCCATTCCACCCATCCATCCAGGTACAAAGCCTTCCTGCCACCTGGTGCCTGCTGGTCTGTATGCCTGCATCCTCCTCACCCACCCTCTTCTCCAGACAACTTCACCCACCTAGCTGATCCTCCCATGAGTCATGTTATCCTTTCTATGAGAGACTTGCTTTTCTGCTCCTAGCATAAATACTTTGTTTCTAACCTAATGGTTCTGCCTCTTCAGATTATCCTGGCCAGGATCTCAAGAACGAGGCTGTATTTAATTTGCCCAGCATACTGTAGGCAGGTTTTTAATACGACAGAATTGGCCATAAATTACACACCTCTAAGGCTCTTACTCAAACCTGTGACTTGCTGGGGCCTGTGGTCTGGATACGGCACAGAAGACCATTGTGTGACAGGGCATAGGTGTGAGATTGGGATTTGTTTAGGCCAAGAGGACACCAGCTGTCCAGCTTTTCCATCCCCATCCTTGTGATTTCTGGTATTTCCTGGTAAGGCCCAGGTGGAGGAACCTTGTGACTTGTATTTAAAGACACTTGCAGCTCTTCCCTTTAAAATCTGTTGGTTGCCAGTACATACAAATCAGCAGCTTCATATGGGAGGGAATGGTTGTTTATCTGCAAATGTGGCCAAGGTGGTGAGAAGAGCAGTAACTGCATTACAATCATTGTATTTTTAACTTATGGAGCCTAGCACTTATTTCCTGAGCTGCTTACAGCCCCACCAAACCTGATCTGTGCAGGTCAGCTTGGTCTGCAGTGTCATCTTTCTGGCGTCCTCCTGCTTTTAGCTGGTTTATATTTGACAAAATAAAAGGGCTTTCTGGTGTTTCCTTTGCCATTTCTGTGTTTCTTGCTGGCCATATTTTGTATTTCAAATCTCTTGCCAGAGAGCAGAGAAGACCAGCTGCTCCCTGTCGGAGAGGGAGCCAAGAGACAAGCATGACAACATGGCAGTAGCACCTGCCCTGTGGTCTCTGAGCAAGGCAGACCTAGGGAGGACAGCTAGGGTCAGCCGAGAGGCTGGATCATCAGGAAAGACTGTGCTGGTGAGGCCGGTCTGAGGTCAAGCCAGGAGCACTCATCAGGTCAGGATCAGGCCCAGTGTTGGTAACCAGGGTCAGATGCAGTCTGTTGATTGCCAGGGAAGTCCATAGTGGCAAGGTAGGTATGAGGTCAGGCTGGGAAGGCAGTCTGCAGGTAGGACAACAACGTCTGTGGCCAGGTGCAGGTGTAGCTGTCACACAGCTGAAGACCAACCCAGCACTGAGTTGAACTGGGGGGGTGTCAGGTCCATGAGCAGCAGGTGTGGGTAGGAGTCCCAGAAAGGCTGCACAGGGCCATTAAAGGCTGTTAGTACCCTCAGGGCCATGGCACCTCTGTAATAATATTTTAAATCAGCTGAGCCACCAAGAAGGCTATCAGAACGCTTTGGATTATTACAGGAGAGTGACAAGCATGTTTCATTCACCTCAGCTGTACCCACCTTGCAGCAACAGCTGTCACTTTGAATCTTGCCCGTGCAGAAGCTTCACCTTATTAATGCCAATTTAAGTTAGGCTCGGTAGCAAGTGGAGTTGAAAAGCTTCCGAGTCAACATGGTAAAAGCCTGAACGAGTTTGAACGCCGTCTTTGGATACCTGGAGCCACAATCACCAAATGCTTCCAGACCATTGTTTGGAGCTGTCTAGCTATGCCTTGGGCCAGTGGGAGGTTTCATGGCATTTATGTCACTTTGTCCACTCTTTGCAAATACTTGTTCAGCACTGGTTTTATTGGAAAAATGGTCTTTCTCAAAGTGAGGACAGTTACTGTTTTGCAAACAAGCTGGCTCGTGGGTTTGTTATCCAGCAGTTATGGTTTCCATCCGTACACATTTTCAGGCTTCCACTCAGGAGCAGATACAGTACTGCTGGCCAAGATCTAAGATTACTTCTGAGAGTGCCACTGCCCGTGTAGGCTCAGGCATGTCACTTGCCTCACATCTCTGTCTCTTAAAGGACAGTCATGCAGAGTGAAACACTTGTAAAATGAATAGGCCATAGCCTTATTTTACTCATGTCTGTAGTGAACTTTGAAAAAGATCAGAAAAAGACACTTTTTTGCCATAGTTGTTACTACTATTGAGCTCTAGGTTGACCTCTAGTAACTATTCTGAGTTAATAACTTACACTGTTTTGTTTCCCTTTGCTGCATCTCAAAACATGCTCTCTGATGCTTTCCTGCTCCTTCAAAGCTGCTAGTTATTACATTTCATGCAATTGCAGACTAGAAATAACAAGGAATGGGAGAAACCACGGCAGGTGGGGTGGCAGTTCAGTCAGTGTGCTCAGTAAGGGCCATGGCTGTCAAAGCAGACTCCTTCCAAGACCATTTTCTTTTAGCCTGTGTACCTCAAAAGTAACTCTGAGACAGGAATGGAACAGGTCCTGGCTGTATTCAATTGTTCCCATCACACCGTGGCTTTTCCTTCTCTCCAAAGCCCACAGTTTTACCTATTCCTTCCTTAATCCTCTTCTCCTTACTTCAGGCTCATGGATCTGCCCTTGTTTCCACTCTTAATCTCTCTGAACTCTCCTAGGTCTTAGCACCCAGCCAATTCCTCATCACAGTCCCTCTGCGTGGCCTGACCGGGTACAGGGAACGCCAGGTACGGCACTGGCGTTATTACACCGTACATGGAGCCAAGCTCCTCTCCTCCGTGCGGGACCCTGAGGAATTGCATCAATGGCTAGAGGTGGAGCAGTTCTCAAAAAGCCTTCAGCAGTGGCACGAAAAGGATGTGAACGTCGAAGGTGATCTGGTTCCAGCCAAAGTCCTTATCGTCTTCCGGGAGCTGGTGGAGAAGTCGATTATCTCCTGTAACCTCTCCAGTGAGTTTAGAGGGGTCAGGTATAAGGGGAACTGGCTGTCTTCTGCAGCTGGTAGAGGGGAAACATCACAGACACAAAATGGCTTTTTGGCTCACATGACCAAAACAACAAAGTCCTCCAAAATCAGGGAGCCTTTAGCCTATTGCAGTGATGCACTGAAGACAGAATTAAGTAGTTCTTGGGCTATTTGTACCCAAGATATTCCTTTGTTCTTAGGAATTTGAGTAGGGTGTCCAGCAACATCACCCTCACAGTTCAGCAAAAACACATCCCTGATTTTAAGAACATTCAGGAATTTGTTTTGGAAGAATCTTTTTCTACTACAGCACCTACAGTGTAGCTAGACTATCAAGAAAGATAGTACAGAAAAAATTAGATACAGGGGAAGGTATGTGAGTCTGAGGTGAAAGTGCTTGAAGATGTGCATAGGGCAGATAACTCTCTGCAGAAACCTTAGCTGCCTGTAGCTTTCCAGCATGGGGTGGTGGGAACTTAGAAGGACTTCTGCTTAAGCAAAGTCTGTTGTCCAAAGTCTGTTGTCTTTTTCTCCAGTGTGCAGGCTACTCCTGTCCAACTAGATTTGATCAAGTCCTGTTCAAGTAGAACTGGACTTAGGAAGTTTGCTTTCAGTAGTGGTTCTGATTGCTCTCCGAGCAATCCAAAATGCCTGTTTATTTTCTGTGGTTATTTATACCAAAAGTGCTGATTGCTGACATAACAGAATCAGTGGTGCATGCAACATACTTTCGTGGCTCCAGTATCTGTAGCAAGACGCTGCCTGAACAGTGATCCTCATGCTTAATTCTTGGCATCCTGGAGGTATGTTACAGACTTCAGTTCATGAACACTTGGCTTTGTCCAAGCTAAATAGTCTATGTCCTTCTTTTCACATTAAGATACTGTGACATGATCAAATCCAGACTGTGGTGTCTCTTATAGCACGTTTCCAGGCTGACTTTACTCAGCAGCAGCCTGATACGGGTCTTCTGTCTTCCAGAGAAATAGGAGCCGTTTCCACTAATCTGACTGCATTCTGAATTCTAGTCTCAAGAGAAAAATGCTAAAGTCAAGCTCAGCTACATCATTGAATTCTTCCAGAAAGTATTTCTGCAATAGAAATGGAAAGGTTGATGGGAATGAAATTTCACAGTTGAGGCTCACAGAAAAGTCCAGATGGAATGGGCTTGCATCTGACGGTTTCCTTAGGTGAAAGTCATTGTGTTGAAGTGAAAACCTGCCATTGTGTCTAGCAGCAGTACATCAAGTTGTTGAACAAGGAGGGGTACTTCCAAGGGACCCAGGGAGTGGTGTTTGGGCTGATGATTCTGATGCCTTTTTTTGTAAGGCCAGCTGGGAGAATATTTACACAGAGGAGATGAAAGAAGATGAAGTCAGAAGGAATAATTACCATTCTTGTTCATGTCTGTGTAGAATGAACTTCCTTCATCCCACAGTACAACTAAAGTTACAGAAAAAATTTCCCTGTTTTCATTGCTTCCATCATTTTTAATTCTTTGAGCACCAGCAAAACCAGAGTTCTTCAAGGTGCCTCGCTTTTCATTGGTGAAAGAATTGGTAGCACAACTGTGATGATTTTAGAAATGCTGTGAATGTATTTACAGGCTGACACAAGAGTTGCTTTAAAGCTTTTCAGCTGCTGGGGATCCCTGCTGAGGGCTTAGGAGCAGTACAGCTCCTGTTTTGGTTCCAGGCTTAGGCTCAGCGGGGAAATAACATGCAGATCTTACTGAGGGTTATAAAATTCTGTTTGGGATGGACTCCACTATTTGCAAGGTTATTCACCCCTGCACTTCCTGGGAGGATGTGCTAAATTACCATTGGGAGTAGGCAGATATTTCCTCTGTGACAGTAGATGATGTTCATCACTGTCCCTTCGAGTCTTATACGTGGGCTCCCTGTGGAATTGCTCCTTAGCCCATGCCAGTCAAAATATGGTGGGTTAACACATGACTATTTAACATGTTTATGGTAATCTGCTCTGTCTTTTACTTCATTGGATTAGAGCATGATCACACAATTGGCTCAGCTGGCAAATTTGAAGCAACAGTGATCCTACCAGAGTGACATGGAAAGTTGAGGACAGAAACTTCTGCCATGAACATGGCTGGAGCATCAGGAAACACCTCACTAAGTCCATTAGTTGCAGCTTACACTCCTTTTTGCTCTTGTAGAACATGTTGTTCCTAGAGATGACCCACTCTTCTTTCATTGAGGAAACTTCTTTCCTCCAGATCACCATGGAACCAACTCTTTTTGACACTCAGCAGTGAGGCAAGCAGTTAGCCCTTTTTATATAAAACTCTGCACAACCAGCCATAAATTCTGGCATTGACTTCTGTGCAAGTATATCTCCAGAAACAAAACTTACGGATACCCCACAAAACATTCTGAATGACTGGCAAGGGTAAGTTATTTGATCTGATCAGGGGTTCTCTGAAGGAATAAGGAGATCTGGAGTGCTCATCTGGTCCCTTCTAATCTGCAGTGATCTCCTGTTGTACTGTACCATTAGAAATGTTAAGTTGCATCAGTGGTCCATCTGTAGTTTTAGGAAGCTGGTCCTTGGATTTAAGAGGATCCACAGAGGAATACAAAAGCAAGGTAATTGAGTGTTGAGATCTTAGTTGTTCCTTCATCTTCTTCCTGTTCTCGTTCTCTGGGGTAGATTTAAGATGATTTTTTTTTTCTTGTATTCTGCTCATGGCACTAAAGAGAAAGTGTTCAAACAGAACAATAGAACTGCAAGGTCCTAGACAGCCCTTTGTTTGGCTTGTGGAAGAGGACCTTTTCTTCTTTGTCTTCTCTTGCTGTTCCTTTAACAGGTAAAGTGACAGTGCTGGAGAGCTTCAGCTCAGCGGTCCGGGTGGCTGTGGAGACACCAGAATCCCAGGTTGAGGTGGAGCTGGTCCCTTCTGTGGAGATTCCAACTTGCTGGCCTGAGAAAGCCCGTTGGCCTCGTTGTCTTAAGCGTTGGCCTTCCCAGGAAAAAGTGCAGTGCATCAAGGTGAACAGCATAAAAAGCACTATTAACTCTGCTGGAATTTACCTCACAGGTGTCTGACAGTGGTTTCCCAGTTGAAGGTCTGCATGGTGATGGCCAGCAACAGCATGATTAGAAGGTGCACTCTCTAGAGACATGACATGACAAAGTATTCTGTCAGATTTCACTGTTTTGGTTTGGTTTTTTCCCCTTGTTGTGGTTCAGCTCCAGCCAGCAGTTAAGTACCAAACAGCAGCTCACTCACTCCCCAGGAAGCAGGAGGGGGAAAAAAAAAAAAAAAGTAAAATTTGTGGGTTGAGATAAAGACAGTTTAATAAAACAGAAAATAATAATAATAATGGAGTATATAAAACAAAGTCATGCACGATACAATTGCTTACCACCCACTGACCAATGCCCAGCCCATTCCCAAACCATGGTGCCTCCTGGCCAACTTTGTCCAGTTTATGTACTGGGCATGACATCATATGGTATGGAATATACCCCTTTGGGTCAGCTATCCTTGCCCTGTCCCCTTCCAGCTTCTTGTGCACCCCCAGCCTTTGCAGGCAGGACAGTGTGAGAAGCTGAAAAGTCCTTGACTTAGTATAAGCATTGCTTAGCAACAACTAAAACTTCAGTGTGCTATCAACACTAGTCTCATCCTAAATCCAAAAGACAGCTCTGTACCAGCTACTAGGAAGAAACTGAACTTAATTCCAGCTGAAACCAGTACACCCCCTTATATTAGTGAATTGTATGGAAGAAAAAATGAGTTAACTGTTGCCTGAGTCCCTCGTATGCAGCTCTGTTTGCCTGTGTAGCTCAGTGCTGATGTGTGCATCATTTTTGCTGTTCTGCTCTGCCTCATGTAAGCCTCTACAAATGGGCTTCTGTCTTGCAGGCTTCCCTCCTGCCCAATCCCATCTTTCCCTATAAAGCTCAGGGCTAGATTCTGGTGCTCCAGCTCAGCTCCAGTTGCCACTTTCCTGCAGGTCCCATTCCACCTTCCAGTCCTGCTCCCCTGTCATACGTGACCTGCTACTCCATGGTGAAGTGCCTGCAGAGCTGTACCTCTGCTTTAGTAGCACTGCTAGTACTGCACCTGGTGGTTCTAAAGCTGGATATCCTGGGAGCAACCAATATCAGCAAACAAGGAAACAAACAAGTTGCGTGTTTGTTTGATTAAGAATTAGGATGGGAGCATGATTCATGTTTTCTGCCTCTTCTAACCCTGTTTAGAATACACTTTGAGAGGCATCATGGGTCCTTTTTGTAACATCTCTCTGCATTGCTCAGAGAAGTTTGCCTCTGATCTGGTGTCACACTCCCCCTTTTGTTCACAGTCGCTTGGTTTTGACCTTTTGGCCCGCTCCAATTATCACTGGCAGCTGTGCTTCTCCCGTGCTGAGCATATACTCATGGAAGGACTTGATGAAGACGGTGGCTGTCGCATGAAGTGCTTCAGGGTCATGAGGCAGATGAAGGAAGATGTCTGGTGTGCTGGAAATAAGCCCGTCATCACAGCTTATCACCTTCAGGTAGGCATCACCATGATATCAAGATATGGTCTCAGTATCTGTTGCAGTGTAATCTCAAAATGTCATGGCATAAATCACTGTAGCATCTATGTAACTTCTAAGGTAACAGTCAAACCTGCAGTACCATTTCATTGCTTTACAGTAGCAAGAAGTTCAGTAAATATATGTTCCAAACTTCAATAAGGAACTAAACCCTTTAGGAACATTATGATTGCAGCAACATAAATAATATTAAAGTTGGGGCCCCTGCTCTATTTTGACTTCACGTAGGCATTGTAATATTGTCTTTAATTGCACAGTTACCTCCTGCTTCTTCACTCTCTCAGCTATCCATATCAACCTATATCTGTCTGGAAGAAAATTGTGCATTTGTCTTCATGGATGTGCATCAAAGAAAATTCTCTTAGGTGAGCATTATTTCATGAATGAGGTGCAAACTACAGTTCTGGTCTTGTTTCACCTGGAGTGGAAAGGGAAGAAAGAGGTAAAGGGGTGATAGGATCCTCCCTGCACACACTCCAGTGTTCAAGATGACTTCAAACAACATTTGTGAAGAAGAGTCAGAGCACTCTGCTATGGTTGTGTCCCCACATCTGACAGGTGCAGACACTGATGGACCATGGGCAGCACCATTTATCAGACAGTAGAGCAATCCTGTTTTCTGGCCCTTCGTCCTCCTGGAGGCTTCTGCAGTAGTTACTGATCTTCTGGTGTTCAAAAACAGAATGCAATGCTAAGATTTCTCCTAAAGAAAAGGTTGTGACCATCAATGCTATTATAGGACTAATCTAAGTCCAGATAGAGTAAAAAAAAGAGTTGACAGGACTGATTATGCCTTAGCAGAATGCAAAACTTCTCAGTAGAAAAGCTGTCATCAGTAGGAGAAAGTGGAAAACCATTTAACAGTGATCCTCTGGCTCAAGGAGAAGAGGTGCAGGAAGTGCTGTTGCAGGGACTCTTGATCAAGATAAAAAGCTCTTTAGAAGCACTTCAGTTCTTTATTGTAACTGTACACCAGGCTTTTACTGCAAGAGAGGATTGATTTACCAAACAGAAGGAATGCTTCAACATTACTTACATTAAAAAAAAAAAAAAGGGAGAAAGCAGCAGCTAAGCAGAGGCTTAGTGTTAGGGTTTTTTCCTATTACTAGGTTTCCACTGTCTGAGGTATCCAACATGATTAAACAAGATTCCCCATGAAAAAAGCCCCCTGTGACAGAGAAAATCCTCCTTCCAGAAGTTATGAAAGCCTTAGAGGACAGAGTAAGTGCACTCACTATGCTTACTTGCATAGGAATGAAGATCAGGAAGTCTGAAAAGACCTAGGTACCTTTTGAAAACCAACTCTATGCCTCTGGCAGACAGCTGGCAGTTAGGGACAGTTCAGTAAATGCTGGGGATAGATCACCTCTTTGGCACCAGACTGGAAGAGCAACACTATATTCCTTGCCTTCAGAAATTTCACTGCAACTGCTGTCCACAGCTCTTGCTGAAGTAGTTCTAGTGTCTGTCAAGGTTTAGAGGCTGGGCTGGCCAAAAGGTGAATGATGAATGCTCTCTATTAATCTCTCTCCCTTCCCAAAGGGAAAAAGAAAGGGAATAAGGGAGAGTGACTTATGATTAGGAAAGAAAACTAGACAGCTTTGATGAAATTAATAATAATAATAAATCCAATATGGAACCCAAGCCCCCTCATGGCAGTTGTCACCCTCAAAAATGATGCTGTGGAACAGGCACTGGGGAAGTCCCAGACTGGACTCAGTAGCAGATGGGAATGAAATCTGGGAGCTGGATTCTAGAACTGGATTCAGGAACACACGGATCAGGACTGAAGACAGAACAGATGGAGTCCTCCTTGTACACCAGCCATTGAAGAAGAGAACTTGACCTTTGTGATTCTTCAGCTTTGTACTGAATATGGTGTATATGGGATGGAATCCCTCACTGGTCAGTTTGAGGTCACCTGTCCTGGCCCCTCCTCCTCACAGGTGCAGCCTTTTACTTTCTGCACCCACATCGTGGCACACAAGATCCAGCAGTGGCCTTGGTCTGCACCCCAACCCTTGGTACTAACCCAAACATCAAGCGTTACCAGTGCTGGAAGCAGACACTGCCTGGGAGAACAGGCTGCTGACTTCAGACAGTGCAGTGACTTAGAAGAAACTGAGCTGAAAAGTAAAATCACTGAACTGAATTAATTAGTTCTGTTCTAACCCAAACCAGGACAGTCACCCTAAATAAAATATACTGATTATACACTGAAGCATTAAACTCAAATCTGACCTACAGTGGGCATTCCCATTTTCTTTAGCACTTGAAGAAATGGCCATTTATAGGATTACACACCGCACAAATTGCAGAGGGACAGGCTTTATGTTCAGCATTATGTTGCAGATCTGCACTGCACTAACTTCTTAGCTGGAAAAGCATTCTTCACATACCCACTACCTGAAGGAACAGCAAGGATTCAAAGCCCCTGAGACAACTCAATCCAATCCAGGCACTACATACCAAATTCCTATTTGATATATCATGTTGGCATAAAGAAAATATATGACTGAGAGACAGAACAAGGGCTGGGAATGATACAGCTGTCATTCCTGGCATGAAGAAACATTTTTTTAACTTCTAGGACTGATTGGATTTTCACTGTTAACATTTCTGCCAGACTTCCTTTCAATGAAGCGTCGAGACTAGGATGGAATATTTTGCAGGATACGTGCAGAGGAGACAGAATGGTCCGATTTGCCTTTGATTTGTTCTTAAATTAAGATTAAAGGGGATAAAAGGCATAATGGAGGGAGGGAGGGAGGGGGAAAGGAAGGAATAAGAGTTATCGCGGTGATCAAATTTACCCACAGGCTAGTTCAGCCTGATGCAATACTTACACAATTGATTATGTGGTTTGAAGTCCTTCTGTAATAAAGGACCAAGGCATGGCTGTGGTCAGGATGCGGCCCTGGTTTGCGGGGTGGTTTGGAGGGGTTGATGCTATAGACTACTAGCTAGCTTTTCTTCACAGACTTCATAAAAGAGTTGAAAATCAGACTGAAGGTAGCATTTCTTCCCTGGAGTCTTCTGATGAGGCTGTTTATTATGAAGTATTGCTTAGTCCAGAAGAGACAAGTGTATTGGTCCTGCAGGTCAATAGTAACGTATTTACAGAACATCTCAATTGTTAAAAATGAAAGATGCAGGCATAAACCTGAATTCTCTTAATGACAGGATTGAAATACTGGAACGTGGGGTCCATTTTCGCTTTGCTCTTCTCCTTTCCTCTGCCTTCATCTTTCCAACTCTTCTTTTATGCAGACATCTACACTAAATTTGAGGCCATCTATATGAAATGCCAGTCACCTGCTTTTGGACCAAGGTTATAGCAGGTCTAGACTTTTCTGTGAAGATTTTTTTGCACAGAGACCAAGGATGTGCTATCTGATGTTTTGTGAACTGACACATTATATTTTTGGTTCCTATGATTCATCAAACTAGTTTGAGTGAATGGACCTTTTTACCCTGTAATTTAAACTGAAGGATATTGAAGGGCAGCTGAAATTCTCCCCAGCTAAAAAGAAGTATCTTTTCTGTGAGTATTGGAAGAACCCTCCCAAAAATGCAAATTGTGCTGATGGCTTTCCCATAGAGTGAATGCAGATTCATTAAATGTGGGGTTTTTGTGTGGTTTTTTGTGTTTTTTTTTTCCCTATCTCCTTATGCTCTTATTTTATAGTCTTCTGTAAGTGGAATATGAATTTAAAGATTGTTTTCAACTTGCAAGACTGTGTGGGTTTGAAAGCAACCAAGACAAGTAGCCTGGTCCTAATTGAGAGCTTTGTTAGTGCAGAATCTAGTAAAATGAACTAACAATTTGGAATACATTACCTGTCACTTCAAATGCCAGTGATAATTTGCAAAACACTCAGAGCAATAGTGGGAAAAGGCATAAAACGTCAAATTTGTATCAAAGCTGACAACAAAAAGAATATTTATTGTGAATTACAGTCTTCCTGATTTACTGAAGTTCTTACTGATTCTGCTTTAATAAAGGATCTTCTCTCAAGGGATTTAAATACAGAATATTATCTAAAATGCTCAACTAATGCTTTGAGTTCCTTATTTGCAAGCTTATCCTTGATGACTTGGAAATCCGTGTTCTCTTGCTAATTTGAGAGGGAGATTGGTCAGTTTGGTGATCAGGCTATATTATACCTGGACAGGTACACATTTGGTCGAGGACCACTAGCCTTTTGACAGAAATAAAGGCTAGTGGCTTTCCCATTTTCATAGTTATCTTTTTTTGGAAAGCCGTTCTGAGAACTAATAACAACTGACTTTGAAAAGGCATTGGTGCCTGCCTTTTTGCAGCTACTAGAGAAGATGAAAATGTTCAGAATGGAAAAAGCATCAAGGAAAATATTTGGAAAAATATTTAGAAATGGTATACATTGATCAGAAGTCAGACATATGCTTGGTGGAAATAAAAACTTCAGGGTAAGAAAATAACTCTGCTTTCTGACAATCTGTACCAGTTACTAAAAATGTTTTAATGAACCATTACACCTTTAGACACATTGGATGCACATAGGCTGGACTGCAAACCTGGTCATTAGAAGTTCAAATAGTCTGGCTCACAGCAGGACCTGGGAAAGCCAGACAGTTTTGTCTAATCCTTAGTGAAGGGGTAAGAGGGGAAAGAGGTAGCTAGACTATGTGACAGACAGTGATCTATAAAATAAAGTCTTAAGAGCTTAAGAGGAAGAACTAGAAAACTGTGCATGGAATACAATGCAAGCTGGCTGCAGAGAGAAGACCAAAGGTCAGACTGAGAACTACAATAAAGGCTGATAAATCTCTGGCAACAAAGTATACAGCCTATGTTAACTACCCTAGTATTTAACCAGCTTTTTAGACCAGTTTGTGTTCCACACAAGGCCCCATGTTGTCCTGACTAGAACTCAAATCATCTTGACGAGACATTCCAGAGTTTTGCATATTTGCTCTAGTAAAGATACAGCAAGTAACTGCTGTGCAGCCAATAATTACTGAGGCTTTAGCTCTTCTGTGGCTTCTGTTACAGCCTGTCCCCCACAGTCTGTTAGAAAAAGACCCCTGCTTCCAGAGCAACCAAATCTAGGTTGAGTTCCACCTTAGCTGTGGAAGAAGCCTCTGCAGGAAATACCTTGTTCTGTGACAGTCTGTTAAAACTAGGCAAAATGTTATGCCCCTGACTGCTGTTTATGTGGCTTGTGATAGACGGCACTTCCGTGAGGTACGCAGCCCTTCCTGGGCAGGGCATAGATTTAGGATATAACTCAGTAGGCCACCATTGTAATGAAGTTCTATAGTATGTCTGAGTTTAACTAAATTTAATAAAGGGAGGCTACCCTCCTCTTTCTGTCCAGGCCCACAGAGCTGCCTTTCTCTGCACTGGCTCTGGTGCTTGTGTCTCATCCTGTGCAGAGCTAATCCAGCTCATTAAACCGGAAGAGAACTATCGACTTCCCTAGCAAATTAATTTATTGCTGAAGGGGAAAAAGCCCCAAGGGCTCCAGTAGATGCAGGACCTTCTCTTTCAACAGCAATGAGAATGGATGACCTCAAGCTGTAACAGGTAACTCCATCAGCTAATTTACACCTCTACTTGGCCCACTGTGCAAAAATGAGCTCTTCTTACAAAATTACATTCTCGGTTTTGTACAGACACATCCCACCTTGTCAGAGCTTCTCCATTATGAAATCTGGTATCCAAACATGCCTGAAAGATCTTACTTCTATGGTAAATATGTCTATCCTGTATTTGTGAATAATAATAATAATAATAAAAAAAAGATAATGTATTAATTTTGCATGAGGATGATGAATTCTTTTTTCTATCCATCTATGGAGGATGAAAATGGCACTGCTGTTTTTCAGTCAGCGGTCTCCGTGGCACCTGAGTAGCCAAAGATCTTAAAATAGGTGGAGACTTCCAGCCTCCTAATGTTAATTTTTAACAGCTCTCTGTACAGCTACAAATTCGAAGGGCCAAAGGAAACCTCATGTTATTCCAAGAATCAAGCAGAATGGCCAAGGTAATAATAGACCTGAGTAATCCTAGAGAAAACAGTGATGTTATGTGAATTAAAGCAGTCATGCGATGTGTGATTCAATCGATAAGGTCTTAAAGGGTAGAAATATAATGAAACCAAGTCCACATGGCTTTATGGAAACAAGTCTTGACAAGCAGGCCTGACTTCACTTTTTGATGAGATTACAGGTTTGTTTGATCAAGGTAACCGCATGGATGTGATAGACTTGGACCTTCCTAATGAATTTGATTTAGTACTGCTTGACATTTTGATTAAAACATTAGCATTATATAGCCTTAATAAAACACATTAAATAGATTAAGATCTGGCTAATTGATAGAGTTCAGCAAGCTGTTCTAACCAGATACTTAGCACTGACTGGGGATATTTTTAGTGGGGCTCTGCAGGCAGGAACACTATGCTTGCTGCCATTTGACATTCTGGAATTACACAGAAACATGGATAATGTTGGCAAATGTCCCAAAGTCTAATGAGGAATGGGCAGCTATGGAAAGTCACAGTTTTGCCTGCACTGGTATAAATATGTTTATGGCACCTGAATATGTCCTTTCTCTTCAGTTCTTGCACAAGCACACAGGTTCTATTGCAAGGTATAGTTGCAAGGCTGTGGTCTTGTCAGCTGCTGATGGGCATACAATGATTTCTACCACGAGTCATTCATTTTAACTACTAACATGCATTATCAAAAGAAGTAGTATGAATCGGTTAAAAAGTGTAAGCTGTGAAACCACCAGTTACTGCACACTACCACATCTTTATTTAAACTAACAACAATGTAAGCCCGAGATTAAAGTATGTTTGCAGCTTTACAAAGTCAGAAAATTCTGGCCCATTGGCTGAAGCAGAATTTGTTGTCAAAAACTGAAACGAGAAAGCCACATGAGGTAAGCAAAAATACCTAAAGGACTAGAACATTAATAATCACTCATATAGAAACCTTACACAATATCTACTAGCAGCACTTTCTGGTCAGCTGATCTAAGCACATCTTTCCCGATTTTCCACTTTCTTGGTTGGGTCTTGCATTGGACTGAGATTAGATAACGCTGAATTAATATTAGTCTCATGTGCTAGTTTTGATTCTGATTCTGACCATTTTTTTTTTTAATATTAGTACCTGTAGTCCCAAGCTTCCCTAAGCAAAAATCAAACTGAGAGTTCATACTAGTTTTGATGGTGTAGACTGTTAAAGATGTTCTTTCTCAGCAAAATCTTGCTAGCAAACCTTTGACCTTGTAGAGCAAGATGACTGATAAATGTAAAAGATAATATCCAGAAAACACCAAAGAATATACTGTCCTCTTACTGTGTAAAATCCAGGTTCAGACACATATATTCCACAATGCATGGGGATGTCTTGTTACAGATCAATTTGACATTTAAAATACTTCCACTTTTTCACCATTTTACAAGCCTATTATTAAAACTCTTGGTGTCAAAGCTATGCAACCACAGAATTGTCCTACTAAACATCAAGAGCATCTAAAGACAGTTCAAGCCAGCAACTGAGTGCCTCACCTGTCTATTCGGTTGGGTTTTTTTTCTCCACTAAGCAAAAAGCAAATTTTTTCTTGTGTCAAACCAAAATTGTCGGGGTTATTTTGGTTTTTTTTAACAACAAAATTCCTCACCATCCAGGTCATTAAATGGGTTTCCTTTCTGTGCATCACTATTACTGTGTTTTTCTCTCCTACATTGTCTCTGCACCACCCCACAACTCTCATTTCCATCACTCTGTCTCCGCTTCTGGATTTGTGTCCAGCTTAGAGCAAAGTTTTCAAGAGGGACCTCCACGTGTTACATACACAAGTATCCTACAAGTCTTTTTTCTTAACAGCACACTGGCAGTGTGTGAAGTGATACCTAATCATCAATACCCAGCTCTTTGTACTGATTCTCTGAAAGACAAATGTTGATATTCCAAAAATATATGCATTTTATTTCACTTCAAAATGGTTTTTATCATTCTTCTAATTTTGGTCCTTCCTCCTCTATGCTTACAATTAGCCATCTTATCTCTGTCCTCCCTACAACTGTGGGACTGTTGGGCTATCAGATTTTCTTGCTTTGGCACTCCATGCCACCCAGTCTATTCTCTTTTTTACAAGCCTGCCCGGGACACTTTTTTCATCCTAATTATTTCATTTTTAGCTTTATCTTTCCCTTTCCTATTTACAACTTATGTTGTTATCTTTCTTTTGGGTTTTGTTAGCTTTATTTTTTTATTCACTTGCATTGCCTGCAGTGAACATAGTATCAGTAAATTATATTCTTCAAATAGATTCAATTGGGGTTTTGACTTCTCCTTATTTTCCAGAACCATGCACGTACATATTTAACAGATTTGCTTCCTCAGTTCCATCCTCATTTCTGTCTCCTAGCCATAATCCTCATATATTTTGTTTCCCAAACAAAGTTCTGGGGGTTTTTTGGTTTGGTTTTGTTTTTTCTGGCTACAGAAACCTATCAATCTTTCCAGTTTCATCATGAATGTAGCCTTCATTTTTCATGAGGACATAAGTGAAGCTACAATTATTTGAACTTCACTGGAATCTTTTTATCATTTAGATGGGCAGTACCTGTGGACACACTGGGATGACTTGCAGTGAAAATGAAAAAACATACGGAGCTCAGCCTAAGAAGCCAAAATAAGCACAGTTACCTTGCTTCACAGAACTGTAAGAGTTACAAAAAAACAGATTAGGTATTAGAGTTGGTATCAGAACTAAACTAAGCACTCCTGGAGAATCTGCAAAATGAGCTGCCCAATGCGCATCGCTTCTATGGTTTTATTATGCAAGAAGAGGCGTTATATATTTAGTACCGTTCAGAATGAATTTGTTCCTTTCACCATTTTAGTCACTTCCAAGCTTCTAACCAGGTTGACAGCACTGTGCCATGAGTCACTTTTAATAGCTACCTCATCTGTTTCTGACCTGAATAACCTTTTTATAGACTCTTGTGTAGTCTAATGCTTCTTGGGCTGCATCGCACTTAGAGGCCAGAAAGCCGTCCCACGCAACTTCCGTGACTTTGGAGCAAGCCTCGGAGAATCACCGAACCACCCCACAGGAAGGACAACCGTGGGCTATTTTATCGCTCTGGGGAAGTAAAAGGGGACCCGAGGTGCCGTGCGGTGTCTGCAGGCGGGCTGGGCACCGACCCGCACAGACCGCTCCGCGCCCCGGCGGGAAATGGAGGTTCCCCCCTCGCTCAGGGTCTCGTCCTGTCGCCGCCGGCACCGTGATCTCCCGTGACATTTTGGGTTGGCTTGGCTTTGCGCACGCCTCCGAGGCCGAAAAACCGAGTTCAGCTCTCTCCACTTGATACAAACTAAAGCGGCCTCTGCCCCCCTGCCAGTCCCGCTCCCCGCCCCCCCGCGGCCCTCAGGCTCCTCCGCGGGGAGCTCCTCGCCCTCACAGCGGCCGCAGCCATGCGCGCAGAGCTGCGCACTCCGCCGCGACTGGCGCTGGGACCGGACTGGGACTGGCGCCGCTGCCGCTCCCGCCGCAGTGGGGCGGGGACGGCAGGGGAGGCGGCCCCGCCCCCACGGTGCCCGCAGGTGCCCAGACACCGATCTGTCCCCGCCCCCCGGCCCCCGCGACAGCCGGCTGGGCTGGGGGCGGGGCGTGGCGGAGGGAAGGCGACTCATAGCCTTACGGGGGGGGTTGAGGGGGAGGGAAACTTGCGGCGCAGCTTTTCCCATTGGTGGAAGCACGTGCCCATCTTGGCAGCGACCCAGTCAGATGCCGCGGATCGCCGCGGCGGTTAGCCATGGTACCCCACCCGAGCCAGCGCCGGTCTGAGGCTCCGCCTGCAGCCGACCGCCGGCCGAGTTGTCGAGAGCAGTCCCCGCCTTCCTCCCCTCTCCACCATTCACAGCCACCCAACTGAACCTCAGCGATCAATGGGAACCTGCATCTCCTGTCAATCACCAGCCTTTGCCCCGCCTTCCCCCCCTCCCTCCCCCATGCCCAGTGCGGGGGAAGTGTAGGCGCCCGGTTTCGCGCTGGTGCGGCGGGAGGGGCGGGGCGTGGAGGTGGGAGGGAAGGGAGAGGAGGGGGAAGAGAAGGAGGAGGAGGAGCTGCGGCTGCCGCCGCCGCCGCAGGTTTCAGTACCTCGGAGAACGGCTGCGAGAGCGCCGGGCGGGCGGGCGGGAGCCGCCGCAGCTGGCTCAGACCGCCGCCGCCCTCCGCTCACCTGCCCCGCTCCCCTCCTAACCCCGCCCCTCCTCCCTGCGCTCGCGCCGCGGCAGGCACAGGCGGCCCCGGGGGCCATTAGGAAGCGTCTCCTCAGAGGCGAGCGGCCGCGCCAGGCGCGTCGCCCCGGTTACCCCGACGCTGAGGGAGACCGGTCCCCCTGGAGCAGCCCCCGGGGGCACGGCGACGGCACACGCTCAGGCTCGGTGATCGGGACGGGCGGGAGGGCTAAGGAGGTCCGTCAGCTCAGGGACGGGACAGGTAGTCAGGCCGGGACGGCCGCGCTGGCTGAGGGGGTCGCTCGTTACCGTCGCTCGGTCCTCACGGAGCGGCGGCCGGAGCGTTGCGGGGCGAGTGGGTCGCGAGGAAAGTGAGGGGCTTCAGCTCCGCCGTGGGGCTGCCGGGGACCCTCTCGGCCGGGAGCCCGAGGGGTAGAGAGGAGGGAAGAAGGGCAGCGGCTGCTGCCGACTCTTGCCGGGGTGGGCAGCAGATAACTGGATAGCGGGAGTCGCGGCAGCGGCTGCGGGAGGAGAGCGGTGGCCGGGAGAGGGAATCCGCTCCTCCGAAATCCTGGAGGCAGAGAGACCCCTGACTGAAAGGGTCTTGAGGGAAAGAGGAAATTGAATGTAGCCGAATTTTAATAGGTTTGTTCAAATAATCAAGTACCGAAGGCAAATCTTAGGCAGAAAAGGCAGAGAGGTGAAGCCTACTGTTTCGGATGCCGTCTTGATTTTTTTTTTAATTTACTTTTCGGGTTTAACCACTGCTAAATGTGGATTTTGTGAGGGAGCCCGACGGTGGTTGTTCCATTGTTCCTTGTTTGAATGTAAATCTTAGTTCTGCTCCTTGTGGATTCTCTTTATTTTTATTATTTATTTTTTAAAAGGACCTTACCAGGTAGCTTTTACATCTGACAAAATGAAGCCTTTGTATTTTTCAATCAATTATACCTAATACTGACATTCTGTTTGGTACAAGAGACTTAAAGTGCTGCCTCACTCAGAGGACCGTTAAAGACTTTCTTTTTCGCTACATGTAGCTGAACGTGTTACGACGCATCCTTTCTCCCCCTCCCCCCCTTTCCCTCTCCCCAAATCTGACAGATTTTTTCCAAAATGAAGAAATTTAATTTTCGCAAAGTTTTGGATGGTTTAACTGCCTCATCCCCTGGTGGAAGCAGTGGTGGTGGCAGTGGTGGTGGAAGCGGGGCTGGTGGTGGCTCCGTGCACCCAGGTGGGACTGCAGGAGCTGCAGGGACACCCAGAGAGGAGATCCAGGAGACTCTCACTTCAGATTATTTTCAAATTTGTAAGGTAAGGGCTGATTTTTAAAAATTTTTTTTTTTTTTTTTTTTAATCTTCTTATGGACATAATGAAAGCAACATTGTGTGTGGGGGCAGTAACATGATACCAATAAGCCTTTTACTTGAGAACTGCAGTGGTTGTATAAGGACTTGGGAGTGAAAAAACAGAGATCTCGTTGATGCTTTTTCCCTCCTGCTGCAGAGTTTGGGGTGGTCAGTGAATTCATAAAAATCTTGATTTCAACATTCACGGGCAAATCCTAAGTTCATGCTTGGACCCCAAACTAGTAACAAGATTGCAGGCAGGAAAGCAAATCAATTGGTGCTAGTACAGATAACATTCAGTCATTATAAATTCAAAATTGTGTACATCTACATCCTCTCTTCACTCTTTTAATTCTCCCTTTCCTTTCTTTTCTCTTTAAGAAAAAAGTCCCAGCTAGAAATAAAAGAGCATGCAGTGATTGCTAGAGCTTCAATTATTTGTGAGAGATTGGATGTCGATTCAGGGTGGCTTTTTTAGAATTATACTGAAGGTTATGATTATATGACAGTAAACTTAGTGGGACAGCATAAATACCAAAAGTTGCCAGATTTATTGGTCGTTGTTTTTTATGTGTTGGTTGGGCCCTTAAGTGGGAATTTTCTTAGAGTAGAAGGCATAAGATATCCCCATGTGTTTAACATTTTGTGTTTTCTGCAACAAAGCTTTCAAGTGGAGTTCTTAAATGCACAAGTAAAACCTGTACTTGCTATTTGGTACTTCTGACCAACCCTGGAATGCAAAAATCCTACTTTTGGTAACAAAGACCAGAAATGAAAGGGGAGATTATATTATGATCCTCTGCTGTCATCTTTAACTTTTGACATTAATTCTGTTGGCTTTAGTAGAAGTTTTGTTTGCTTACGTGTTTTGCTTTGAAGCTTCAAACCCAGAATTTTCAATTAGTGCAGTTTATGTGATTAAGAGTAAATGAACTTCCACTTCCACAGTGGGACATACTTGCCTTTTATTAACCAGAGACCAATTGATTTGAAATTTAGGTTATGGTCAACTCCAGCACATTGTACTTTCTTTTTGTGTTTTGTGAAGAAGGAAGAAATATAAAAAAACCTAAAACAAGCATGTAAGACTGTGTATAGATCTGGGCCTTGTGAAACACACATCTTTCCTGATCTCAGATACTGTGATTCTAATGCTGTTTAGTTTTTGGCTACAGCTGGTTTCAAAACTTCTTATAGAGTTCAGGGAAAGATGGCTGAGGCCCCATGACTTAGTCAGAGACCTCTGGAATAGGTTCTACATAGCTCTAATTTCTGAAGTTTTTATAGTGCTTTAGCATCCTGAACCAAAAAAGATTCAAGCCTTTTGAGTCTCTATCTTATTAAACTATAGTACCTGTTTCCCAGGCTGAATCTGAGTCTTTTTGCTTATTTACACAGTAATTTAGCATTTTGTGAAACTCCAGGTATTTAATACACCGATTTCCCATTTTTATCACTTCAGTAAAACGATAATGCAAATAATCAAGGTACGTTAAAATGTCATTAGAAGGTCTGACATTCTAAGACTTCTAAGTATGGCTAAAACTCAACATTGTTCTTCATGTTTAAGTCATCTGATAGGGCCAAAGATCTGTATTTAGTATGATATGTATATATATATTTTTATGGTATGTTTGCAAAAATAGGCAAAGTAAGATAAAAATTATTTTTCTGCCTTTTCTCTTGCTATTTTATTCTTTGGCTTGGTATTCCTTGAAGTAAGCAGGTGTTATGTTCTGATGGATCTACTTGGAAATTGATCTTGGTGTACAGGAATAATTTTGAGAAGATTTCATCAGTCAGTATTTGCCTGTCTTAGCTCCCAGGTTATACTATTCTCAACAAAGTAAATATTTGCCTAGGAAAGCTTTTGGTTGCTTGCAGCAGCCCTTGCTTATGAATGCATGGTACTGCAGAAGTCTACTCTATAGTGTACAAAATACCAGCTTCCTTTTTTCAAGGTATAAAAGTATGCTAAAAGCAAACTTCTGAAGTACTCGGTGATTATGTGTTCACAAAATACTGCAATGTTTATTCAACAGCCTCTACTTAATCAGCTATATTACAGTTTAGGAACACTGCGAGCATATTTGAGTGAATCGACAAAACCCCCGGGCCCCGATCCTGCATTTTGTACTATGCAAGTGTACCGAAGGCAGTGGGACTTGACACAGGCAGAGCTTTTATTCTGCATGCTCCAGGGTGCAGGCTCAGAGCCATAATTTGTACCTCAATCAATCTGAATTAATTTTAGAATATGTCAAGGCAGATATAATCAAAGCTTTGTCTTCCCCGTGCTTTTGTTTTGTACAACTTCTGGTATTTCAGTTGTGTCTTTTCATGTTAAGTTACGTAAGTTATATAGGCTGCATATTAAGGATCCATGATCTGCGAGCCTGCTGCACACAGAACTGAGTCAAGCTAATGGCAATTTTGGTTTGTTACCATCTGCAGGATCGAGGTGGATGGTCTCACAGTCTAAATAGCACCCCAAACTGATTTTCTTTTCTTTGCTGATTGTAAAAATCTTCATTTAGATAGGAAACCTAAAAGCTGACTCACAGTTAAGAATTAAAGGGCCTTGCAGTTTTTATTTAAATAAATTGCCTTTCTTAAGTTTGTGGTAGGTGTGCTTGGCTGAAAACACAAATCCAATCCTATACCAAAATAATTTTCTTGGTACTGCACCTGATTTCATTAGTAACACACCTGAAAGCTGTCTCTCCATTTTGTGACACTTTTAGGATGCTTCTTACCACATTGTCTTTTTGAGATACTGATTAGAACTTAATAGAAATAAACTGAAGATTTCATTTTACACTGAGATGTTCACAATGAGTTGCTTTTGATATTTATATTTAAATCATTAATGTAATCTGTATTGAAAGACTAAAAATGAAATATTCTTGGAACTATTACATATGAAATAGCTACGGCCTTTTTAAAAGCATGATATATATACATGTTGGTAGCTGTACTAATGAATCAGTGGCACCCTCTTCAAAGTATACGTGTAGCTGCACTTTGTGACAGCGGGAAGCTGAGGTATAGTTTGTGTTATAATTATTCTGCTCTTGGGATGTGGATATCCAAGTGGAAATCACGAAAATATTGATTATAGTTCACATTAATTGAATTGAATATGTGAGAGCAGCACAATGCCAAAAAATTAGGCACAATCCAGTAGAATATGTTAGTAAAGTCTGTATTAATTTTAGTGGGTATAGACCTGGTTTCCTCAATTCTGCTCTTTAATATTTTCTCTCTGTATACGTGTCTCACACACAAGGATTTCTTAGGCTCGCTAATGTTTGTCCACAGCACTTGGAAACTAAAATGCACTACTGGGGAGAGATGTCCTGCTAATATAGGAGGTGAGAAGAGCACAGTTAGGATGCTGTAAATCATCTGAGTAGAACTTTGAGTGGAAAGAACATAATAAAATCGCTGTTTTCTCATTTTGTGTTTTGCAGAAGGTTGATTGTTAGGGGATGACGCAGCTGGTAGAAACTGAATAAGAATATACATTTTATGAACATTTTCATTTCTTCATGATAATGTCTCCTACAGAGAACTACTCGAGCTTTTCTTGAACAATCATAGAGTTGAATTTGTAGAGCACGATGTTAACTTCATGCAGAAAATGTTTGAAATCAAGACGTCAGCTAAGAGCATAGTAACAGTTGCACTTTACGAGACATATAATTATTCTAGTCCAGTATGTTTTCTTTAGCTGTAGGCAGCAACAAGATACCTTAGTAAAGGTTCAGGAACCACTGAATTAATCTTCTTCTCACAGAATTATTGCCCAAATGCTGATAGTTATGGACTGCCCTTAAGCCCCAAAGCATGAGATTTGTATTCCCTCTAAAACTGGTCCTCAGTGTCATTACTGGCCAGTCTTGCAATGTAATAAACATCCCTTTGAGTCTTGCTGTGTTATTCCTATCGGTAGTGCAGTCATTTTCAGTATGCACGTCACCCAGTGAAAAATATTCAAGACCCATGGAGGCCCGAAGAGTTTTAGGGTTTTGGTGAAACTCGTATGGAAGCCCATGGCCAATCGCAATCGTGCCTTCCTAACCCTACTTATCTTTGGCAAAAAACAGGCCTTCAAGTTGCATCCAATAGTAACCAATTTATTTACCTTATTTTTGTTTCCAGGGATGGGGCAGCTACTACCTCTCTGAGCAACCTGTTTCACCACCTTCATTATAAAAAATGTCTTCCTTATATCTAGTTTCAATCTCTCTTTTAGTTTGAAACCATCATCCCTTGTCCTGTCACAACAGGCCCTGCTAAAACGACTGTTCCCATCTTTCTTATTACATTTATTAAAGACAAACAAACCAAATTTTCTATAAATACATGAATGTATTTATACAAAAGGACTAAGGAGAATATCCATCCTCTATTGGATGCAGGGGGAAAACAGTGAGCAAGGATGAGGAAAAGGCTGAGGTACTGAATGTCATCTTTGCATCAGACTTTTGATAGTAAGACTCGTTGTCCACTGAGTATCCAGCTCCCTGAGATGGAAGACAGGGATGAGGAACAGAATGCAGCTCCCATAATCCAAGAGGAAATGGCCAGTGACCTACTACACTACTTAGACACACACAGACCTATGGAGCTGGATGGGATCTGCTCAAGGATACTGAGTAAGCTGTCAGCAGTGCTCACCAAATGGCTTTCCATTATTTTTCAGCGGTCCTGGCTGACTGGGGAGGTCTCAATGGACTGGAGGCTAGCAAATATGATCCAGGAGGATCCAGGGTACTGCAGGCCTGTCAGTCTGACCTCAGTGCCAGGGAAGGCTATGAAGCAGATCATCTTCAGTGCCATCACACAGCACATACATGACAACCAGGTGATCAGGCTCAGTCAGCATGGGTTTATGAAAGTCACATCCTGCTTGACTAACCTGATCTCTTACCATGACATGGTGACCTACTTAGTGGATGAGGAAGAGGCTGTGGATGTTGTTTACTGGGAGTTTAATAAAGCTTTTGACACTGTTTTCTACAGCATTCTTTTCGAGAAACTGGCTGCTTCTGGATTGGATGTGAATATGCTTTGCTGGAGAAAAATTTAACTGGATGTCTGGGTTCAAGGAGTTGTAGTGGAGTTAAATCCAGCTGGTGGCTGGTCACAAGTGGTGTTCTGCAGTGCTCCATAGGGGGTCCAGTTCTCTTTAATATCTGTATCAATGAACTGGATGAGGAGTTTGAGGGCAGCTTCAGCAAGTTTGAAGATGACATCAGGTTAGGTGAATGTGTTGATTTGCTTGAACGTAGGGAGGCTCACACAGAGGGATCTGGATAGATGGGCTCAGGCCAGTTGTATGAGGTTGAACAAAGCCAAGTGCCAGGTCCTATTTTGGTCATAACAGCCCTGTGCATCACTATAGGCTTGGGAAAGAGTGGCTGGAAACCTGCCTGGAAGAAAAGGACTTGGAGGTATTTATTGGTCAATAGCCAGCTGAACATGAGCCAGCAGTGTGCCTAGGTGGCCAAGAAGGTCAACACCATCATGGCTTGTCTCAGTCATAAATAGCTGTGGCCAGCAGGACTAGGGAAGTGATTGTCCTCCTGTACTTGACACTGTTCAGGATTCATCTTGAGTACTGTGTTTAGTTTTGGGCTCCTCACGGCAAGAAGGACATTGAGGTGCAGGAGCATGTTCCAGGAAGGGCAACAAAGCTGGTGATGAAGGGTCTAGAGAATGAGTCTTAAGAGGAATGGCTGAGAGAACCAGGGTTGTTTAGTCTGGAGAGAAGAAGGCTATGGGGAGATCTTTTTGCCCTTTACAACTACCTGAAAGGAGGTTGTAGTGAGATGGGTGTCAGTCCATTCTCCTAAGTAACAAGCAATAGGACAAGAAGAAACAGCCTCAAGTTGTGCCAGGGTAGGTTTAGATTGGATATTAGGGACTTTTTTCCACAGAAATGGTTGTAAAGCATTGGAACAGGCTTCCCAGTGGTTGAGTCCCCATCCCTGGAGGTATTTTAAAGGTGTGTAGATGTGGTGCACAGGGACATGGCTTAGTGGTGACATGGCAGTGCTGGGTTAACAGTTGGACTTGATGATTTTAGAATTGCTTTAGTCAGAATAGACCTTTATGATTCTTATAGGTCCCTTTTAAGTACTGAAAGGCTTCAGTGAGGTGTCCCTGGAGCCTTCTTTTCTCCAGGATGAGCAACCCCTACTCTCTTAGTCTGTCTTCACAGGAGAGGGGCTCCAGCCCTCTGTTCATTTTTGTGGCCCTCCTCTGGATTTGCTCCTCCAACAGGACCATGCTGAGGACTCCAGAGCTGGACACAGCACTCCAGGTGGGGTTTTACCAGGGCAGAGGGGCAGAATCACCTCCCTTGACCTGCTGGCCACGCTTCTTTTGATGAAGCCCAGGATATGGTTGGCTGTCTGGGTTGTGAGGGCACAACGATAGCCCGTGTCCAGCTTTTCATTCACCAGTGAAGGACCTTACATAAGTCTGGAAAGATGGCATCCATAGCCCTTCCCTTGTCCACTGATGTAGTCACTCCCTCACAGGCTACTAGGTTGGTCAGGCAGGACTTGCCCTTGGTGAAGCCATGCTGGCTTTTTTAATCCCCTCCCTGTTCTCCATGTGTCTTAACGTAGCTTCTATGAGGATCTGTTCCATGATCTTCCCAGGCACAGAGGTGAGGTTGACAGGTTGGTAGTTCCCAGGGTCCTCCTGCCCTTTTTAATAATGGGGCAGCATTTCCCAGTCACCAGGGACTTTTCCTGACTGCCGTGACTTCTCAAATGTCACGGAGAGTGGTTTGGCAACCACATCATCCAGTTCCCTCAGGATTCTGGGATGCATCTCTTCAGGTCCCATAGACTTATGTATGGTCAAGTTCCTCAAGGGTCACAAACCTGATCTTACAGTGGGAGGGACTTTGTTCGCTAGTCCCCATCTTGTGGTCCGTTGATTTGGAAAGTGTGGGAAGAGAGGTTGCCAGTGCAGACTGAGGCAAAGTAGTTGCTGAGTACCTCAGTCTTCTCTTTGTCTGTTGTTACCAAGTTGTCAGTCTTGCTCATCAGGGGGCTGTGCTTGCTTTGACCTTCCTTTTCTGGCTGACATACCTGTAAGAGCCCTTATTATTCTCTGCATCTCTTGCCAAGTTCAGCTCCAGCTGTGCCTTGGCCGTCCTGACCCCATCTCTACACAGCCAGGCAGCATCCCTATACTCTCTCAGGATACCTGTCCTTGCGTTCACTGCCTGTGCAGTTCCTTCTTGCTCTTTGCCTTGACTAGCAGGTCTCAACTCATCCATGCTGGTCTCTTGCCTTCCTTGCCTGATTTCCTGTACCTGGGGATGGAGAGCTCTTGTGCTATGGAGAGTGCCCTTAAAGCTCTGCCAGCTCTCTCCTGCTCCCTTGTCCCTTGGGGCCACTTCACAGGTGGTCCTGTTGACTAACTCCTCGAAGAGCTGGAAGTTTGCTCCTCTGAAATTCAGGCTCCTGGATTTCCTGTAAGGGGGTCTTAAATTTTAACTCCCAGAGTTTATAGATGTGTAATACTTTATTTTGCCAACCTGTAAATATGAACATTTGATCCTTCTGACAGTGGTCAAATAGGTACTTTAACTGCAAATGCAACCTGGTGCTACAATTCAATGACAGCAGAGAGAGAATTAATTTTGGAACAGCAGTTTAAGAACAATTCTGAAGTAGCACACGATTCTATTTTTGATTATGAAGAATAATAAAACCCCATCTTTGTTATAAACTATCCATAGTGTTTTAGTTAGCCTGAGCTGTTTGGTTAATGTGTGTCGTTTCCTTAGTAAGGTCATTTGTCGGGGGGGGGTGGGGTGAATGCATGTGAAGTGCTACACTTCAGAGAAAACCCATTTTAATATAAGTATTAACTCTTACAAGTAAGTGCTCCGAGTTTCTTCAATGCTTAAATGTTAAATAAGATAATGTTGGGAAGGTTTTTTACTTTATACCAGGGTTTGGATCTAATGTTAGGTGCAAAACCCTATTTTGTTTAAAACTAGAGTCAAAAATGACACTTCTATAATTAGATGATGGTACTTTCAGGAAATGTGTGATGAGTATAATGTATTTTTCTCTTATAAATGTTTGTACTAATTAGAAATAGGACTCATCAGTGGTGAAGAGCATAGTACATTTTAACTTTCTTTTATAAGAACTTTGAAGGTTTTAAGCTACCTGCAGTGGTATAAGCTACCTGCAGTGGTATAACTGAACTCTGTTCGGTTTAGTTCGGTTGGGTTTGTTGGTGTTGTGGTGGGTGTTTTGGTTTAGGTTTTGGTTTGTGGGGGGTTTTTTTGTTGTTGTTTGTTTGGGTTTTTTTGTTTGGATTGGTTTTTTCAAATGCCTATCTTTTTGCATCACTATGATTGTTAATCAAATATTAATCCTCAATGCATTACTGCAGACCCTTCATGGCCAATGCATGCGATTGAAGCTTCAAAACCATTTAAAGAATTTCAAAGTTGCAAAACAAAACACTCAAAAGTTCTGTATTTCTTAAAATCAGTTTTCTTGCACATAGAACCTTTAATTACATGATCCCATATTTCTTCTGTAGGTCTAATTGAGTGACATAGATGACATAGACAGCAGGATTGAATGCACACTCAGCAAGTTTGTAGAATAACAGTATTCTAAACACGAACGGTGTTTGCTCAGGGGAAAACACTTCAGTATTTCTTTGCATTCTTAGAACTTGGAGCATACCTGAATATTAAGTTCCCCATGGACCTCCACAGTGGAAGTCCTCACCACTGTTGTTTTGAAAACTTTATAAACATTAATGAATTGACCTTCATAATATTTCTGTAAGATGGAGACACTTTAATTCCTTCAGGTGAGGAACTAAGGCATGGAAAATTCCAAGTGCCAGATTGTTTAGTGTCCACTGTTTTGAGTTTCCAGCCTGACCTGCTTCGAATCTGATTTTTTTCAGCATATTTAACATTTTTTACCACATGTGTCTTACCATTATGCCTCCCATGGTTTTCACATTCTGTTGCAAGCATTGTGCACATCTATAAAGTAGTCTTTAGTTATTTATACTGTCAGTTGATACTGTCATACTGTCCACCTTAGACAGAACAGCTCTGAATTTTCTTCCTTTCTCAAATGACTACAGATGGAAGGCTGGCTCCATGTTGGATCAGCAAATTGTACCTAAGTTGTATGAACATCGTCAGCCTCCAAAGTGGAAACATTATTAACAGCCACACACAAAAAGCTTAATTCATGGCCCCTGGCCTGATCATTTATAAAACTAACTGACAGGCACATTGATTGAATTTCCTTTCTGTAATATTCTGTTTGAAGTGTACTTTGCACCTTACTGTTTTGTATAGGAAAAATATAGAGGGTTGTATATAGAATTAAAAATATAGAAGGTTTTTTATAGGAAAAATAGACAAGTTTGACAGACAACAGATCTTTAATTGTTTACTTTTGGTTTCTCCATAGTACAGACCAGACTGTACTGTGCATGGAGTGAGACAGAAGAAGATAATTTAATTAATCCCTACAAGAGGGTAACAAATTCTAGTGGCATAGATTATCTTGGTTCATGTATGTTGTAATTTTTCTACTTTTTATGGTTGACCTTGCATTTTTAGCAATATAAGAATCAGAATATCCTGCATTAGAAAGGATGTACAAGGATCAAGGAATTCAACTCCTGACTCCACACAGGGAAACCCAAAAGTTAAACTATTTATTGCAATATTGTGTGCCATTTCAAATGGGCTTGTTTTGGTTTTCTTTGTTTTTTTTTTTTTTTTAATCCAGGGATTCATTCATTTCAATCACATAAAGTCCTTGGATAAAGAATTGAAATTCAGGATATCCTTATTCGTCAGGAGAGAGAATGACCCTCCTCACTGGAAGTATATATTAAGGATAGCTTAATATTCTCACTGTTCAGGGGTCATTATTTCACAGGCACGTGTTCAGAGGTCAGACCATCATAAGAGAATTCCAATCTTTCTTCCCTGAGATGATGATGGGACTGAAATCCCTGGATATCCTGGAAATTGTGAAAAAACCCCCATGGAACATACTATGGAACTCAGTATCTTCACATTTACATGGCACAGGTCTGACCCCTACAATCTGATGTGGTGATGCCATCTCATCTTGTGAGAACTCTGCTGAGTTTTTAACTGGAACACGGGGCTTTTCTCACAAAGTTAATTGCCATCCTCAGGTTTCACTCCTTTATTTTATGTTCTATCTCTTTTTTTTATTCTCTTAACTGTTACTCCTGCTAGTGGGAACTGGACACTGGATATGCTGTACCTCATCTGTGGGCCACTAGTTAGCTAATGAGAAATTTTCTCACTTGTCGTAGTGGAAAAAGTAGTTTTTTTAATCCATTCTGGGAGGATGAAGGAAATTCAGTCTTGGCCCATATCTCAGGGAGTGTTCTGATCATAGAGCTGTTGCATAAAACATCAGTTGTATAAGCAACATTTTTTATCTACTTATTTCTGAAAGATAAAGACTTCATTTTTTAAAGCAATGACTGAGAAATTACATAGAGGTTCATGGGTTAAAAATATGAACTAGTGTGACATTTATTTTTTTCCAAGTAGAAATACATATACTACATAACACATGCAGCTGACCTCCTCAGAGGTGGACTAAATCTAAGACAGACTTACTCGGTTAGTTTAACCAAATCTCGGTTTATATCCAGCCTTTATTCTGAGATATCTGATAGTCCCTGGTGTATGGTATATGCCAAAATCCCTTTCTGAGGTCTGTGTGAAAATACTGTAAAAAGTTCGTACATTCACTTTTTAAACAGAGAAAAGGAAGCATTACAGAAGTGAACTAATCTACATGAATGTACTGGTCTTCTGGCTGTTCTAAGAAAAAAATGTTTCCAAAAGCAGTTTATGGGGATATATTAATTTGTCACAATGTTAGAGTCATTATGGGGAAAAGTTAGAGGATTGGATGATTAGAAGTATTAGTAACGTGCATCTGTGGAGAGCAATAGTGTTAGGTACAGATGGCTGGTAAATATGCTCAAATGTAATAAGATGTTATCATTGTACAGTGCTGTGTCCATTCCTAACAGATCACCAGCAAAGATTATGAATAGTAAAAAATACTAGAGACAATCTGTTGCCTGTAGCTAGGGTCAAAGTCTGATGAGGTACACTTTTTACAGCTCCTTCCAAGTTAAGTTGTATACAGTACAGATGGGAAAAAAAAAAAAAGAACCTTGCTATTCAAGGCTTTGAGTTGATGAATGCAAGTACTCAAAAGTTGCCCTGCTGAATTCAGTGATATATGTGCAGATATGTGCGTGTATCATAGCATGTCTTTTTGCAGAATTTGAATCCGATCAATTAAAAATAATTGCTGATATTTACCTAAATCTGCTCTATAATAATGCTGTGAGCCCAGGCACTCAGAAGTCAGGTCCCATATTCAGTTAGTATTCAGTTTCATCTGCACATGTGGCACACTAGTCTCTATTGCATCTTTTTATTTTCTTGAAGTGTCTGCTTGTATTTTGTTCATGTCCTCCATCACATTTGGTTTGAACAGTACAGTGTATGGGAAGGACAGATGAGATTTTGTGTGTGTTCTTTGCAGTGGTTCTTGTGGGAAAATCTCTGTGTTTTCCACTGGACATCACAAAAAATTTTTTGTGATGTAAATTAGGAATGCTCATCTCAGCCTCGTTCATCCCATTCCATCTATTGTATCCCTTAAGGATGTATATGTGCTTTCAGTTACACCTGCCTGGCAGCTGTTGTATTATGGATACCTTCCATTGTAGCTATGGATAAATGGTAGTGGTAGTGGGTCCAGAGAACCCTACTTTAGTCATTGTTTGTCCCCACATATATCTTTAAATGCTCACTGAATAGGGACAGGCAGGAAAACTGACATATGGTTACGTAAACAGAGATTTGATTCCTGTAATCTTTGTGTGTAGTGTCTTCATTGGTGTCTGTGAGCTATGCCCTTGGTAGCATATGGGCAATGCAGCAGGGGTAGTAATCATAGAATCAAAGAATGTTAGAGGTTGGAAGGGACCTCTGGAGATCGAGTCCACCCCCCCTGCCAGCACAGGATCACCCAGGGCAGGCCACACAGGAACAGATCCAGGTGGGTCTTGAAAGTCTCCAGAGAAGGAGACTCCACAACCTCTCTGGGCAGCCTGTTCCAAGCTCCATCACCCTCACAGTAAAGAAGTTTCTTCTCATGTTGAGGTGGAACTTCCAATGTTTCACCTTGCTACCGTTACCTCTCATCCTACCACAGGGCACCACTGAAAAGAGACTCTGGACCCTTCCACTTGACACCCACCCTTCAGGTATTTATTGACATTAATAAGATCCCCTCTCAGCCTTCTCCAGACTAAACAGCCCCAGGTCTCTCAGCCTTTCTTCATAGGAGAGATGTTCCAGTCCCTTAATCATCCTTGTAGCTCTGCATTGGACTCTCTCCGGTAGTTCCTCTCTCTCTCTTGAACCGGGGAGCCCAAAACTGGATACAGTATTCCAGATGTGGTCTCATTAGTGCAGAGTAGAGGGGGAGGAGAATCTCCCTGACCTGCTGGACACTTTTTTCTTTATGCACCCCAGGAGACCACTGGCCTTCCTGGCCACAAGGGCACGTTGCTGTCCCATGGATAACTTATTGTCCACTAGGACTCCAAGGTCCTTCTCCATGGAGCTGCTTTCCAGAGGGTCTACCCCTCACCTGTACTGGTATGTGGTGCTGTTCCTCCCCAGGTGTAGGACTCCACACTTACCCTTGTTGAACTTCATTAGGTTTGCCTTTGCCCAGCTCTCCAGTCTGTCCAGATCTGTCTGGATGGCAGCACAGCCTTCCAGGGTATCAGCCAGTCCTTCCAGTTTAGTATCATCAGCAAACTCTATCCCATCATCCAGGTCATTGAGAAACAGTCATTTGAGAACACCGCTAGTTACAGGTCTCCAGCTGGACTCTGCACCACTGATCACAACCCTCTGAGCTCTATTGTTCAGCCAG
>JANIJG010016462.1:88671-114450 GCA_024611175.1 Megaceryle torquata
GTCCCTGAATGCATCCAGAGGAGGGCAACAAAGCTGGTGGAAGGGCTGGAAGGAATGTCCTGTGAGGAGGGGCTGAGGAATTTAGGGTTGTCTGCTTCAGAAACAAAGGAGCTGAGGAGCAACCTCATCACTCTCTACAGCTCCCTGAGGATGGGAACTGGAGAGGGAGGTGCTGAGCTCTTCTTCCTGAGATCCAGTGATAGGATGCAGGGGAATCATTCAAAGCTGCACCAGGGAAGGTTTAGACCAGACATTAGGAAGCATTTCTTTACTGAGAGGGTGGTGAAACACTGGAACAGGCTTCCTAGAGAGCTGGTTGATGCCTCAAGCCTATAAGTGTTTAAGAGAGGTTTGGACATGCCCTTAACACCATGCTTAACTTGGTCAGCCCTGAAGTGGTCAGGCAGTTGGACTAGAAGACTGTTGTAGGTCCCCCTTAACTGAAATCTATCCCATTTCATCACATTCCATTCACTTCTACTTCCTTATCCTTCCCCCAAGTAGAGGAGGAGGCTTTCTACTATAGTTAATTCTTTAGCAGAGAAGATACGGGTCAGGCAGGCTTCCAGCTGTATTGTTGTTGTTGTACTGGTCTCCTGCATCAGATGCTACTGTGTGCCCACCTGACCCTACCATGAAACTGGCATCCTCTTTGCTCAGAACCTGGGAATAGCCTCCAAGTCACCTTTTCACATGGGTAACTTAATTGCATGGAACTGTTTTGAACAGGTAACTTCTCTTGCTAAACCTTTGTTCTCTAGGCTCATTTCTAAATGGGCCACAAGTGGCAGTTTCGTGATGACACCCCCCTATTAAAGTGTGGCTTTTTCCAGTGAGCAGAGCTGTTTTGGTAAAGACCAAAGATGCAAATATGCCAAGCAGAGTCAGGCAGCTGTGACTATGAAGTAACATCTCCTGTTTTGCCTTGGTTTTGTCTTGTGGTTGAAGGGCTAGCTTCTGAAGCTGGAGGAGGGCAAAAGCAGTTTAAAAGGACAGTGAAAAATGTTCAGGACTCTTAATCCCAAATTTGATGTTTTACTGCTCTGGTGAATAATCCATTTGGTATTTAGTTGTGGCTATTGAAGAGTTTCTCTCCCTTTGTAGCCAGGAAGAAAAGTATTTCAGGGGTGATACCTTAGGTACAGCTACATATCAGAACTACAGCTGCCTATCAGAGGCCTCAGTTGCTGCAGTTCACAACATGCTATGAAGCAAAATCAGGGTCATGCACTGTGTGCTGCAGAGCTAAGAGGCAGAAGGTGCTGCTGCTCTGCCAGGGCAGCAGCCTCTCACCACCAGGAATGAATCAGCAAAGCCAGTAAGTGAACACAGAATGATGGACCCTTGCTTTGAGCCAATGCTAATCACTTTCCCCCCCCTCTCTTTTCTCGTTGCTACACAGGCAAATGCAGCAGCTAGTGTATGCTGCCATGGGAAATATCATCATGACTGTATAAAATTAAAGATCCACCCTGAAAGGTACGTTGCTACTGACCACAAAGGCACAGGAAACATCCCCAGCTTTTTCTCCAGAGCAACAAGACATTGCACAGCTGTCCACTAACAAAGGGTGAGGGGAAAGCATTGAAGGAGGCTTGCATATCTTCACTGAAGTAGTTGAATACAAGAAATAATTCTATCTCAGAGATAGCTTTGAGGTACACTTCATACTATCTTACATCATCTAGTGCAGGTCTGGTTGGGTTTGTGTGGGTTTTTTTCTGAGGCAGTTTTTTTGTGGTCTCATAAAAAAAAAAAAAAACCAACACCTTCGCAATTTACTTGTTGAATTTTTGTATCACAGCAAAATTTCTGCAAATAGCTTTTCAATTACATATCTGAACTAATTGAAAATCATGCCCTTATCATAAGGTTTTCCTCAAAAAAAGGCTGTCGCATTGTGTTTTGGCTACAGAATAAGTTTATGTTTCATATCTTTTAATTTTTCTTTTAAAAAAGTGAGCATCTTGACAAATCCAGACTTTCCTGAAGTACATTCAAATTTAATCAAAAGCTCCATCTTTGTTCAGAGCATCTGGAAGGAATGTGATGTTCATTCATTCTCCCTCTCTTTTTAATTGCTTTTGTGAGTATTTGCTGACTCCCGAAGGCACTATCAGGGAAAGAAGGAGAATTCTCAATCTTCATAATTTCTTAATGGTTGGCCATGACTTTTTGCTTTCTATCCTTAGCTGGATTTATGCCTTTAAAATAAGAAGGGGCAAATAGTGGCCAAAAGGGTAGTATCTTGCATGCACAGGAAGCGGAGCACTCGGGAACAACAGAGACTCCCAAAGCATTCATTCCCATAAGCAAAAGAGGGAGAAATTAAAACACATATTTGTGACAAGACCCGGGGTGCAGTGCATGTTTGCAGAAACCCGCTGCTCAGGAGAGATGAAATAGCAACTCTGAGAATTTCAGCTGACTCACAGCTGAGCTCTTGGCCACCGTTGCCTTTACAAAAGGTGATGGCACCCAGGCTGAGCACTGAGGGTGTTTTTCAAGGTACTTGAAAGGTCGCTTGTTCAAGGTAGCTTGTTGCAAGCTGCTGGCTTGGCAGGAGAGGTGTGTGTGATCCTGACAGTGGTGCCATGTGGCTGGAGCCTTAGCTGGGATGAGAGATGCTGAGATGGCTCATGGTGGGTGCTAGGGCCTCCTTACAGCTACGGGGTCTACGAGGTCTTCTTAGCCCTCACCACGGACACCATTGCTCCATATATTGGAAACCTCAATTGGAAATGTGTTGCTCTCTACCATATATACCCTTAGGATACTCGTGATGTTTTATTCCTTTTACATTGCCTGCTTTTAAGTCACTAGAGGGCAATGTCTCTCTCAGGCACACAGATCCAGGCCCTCACTTGCTCTTAAAATCAGCATCTCGTTTTTATCACTGAACTGAGACAAATTAACTTGATTAATTTAATGCTAAGTTCTATTGCCAAAAAGGAGAGAAGAAAGAGACTGTGGGGGAGCTTTCTAATAAATAGCAAGATTTGGGTAAACAGTCTCTGAACTCTGGGAACCACTCCAAGAGCCAGAATATGGATGTATTGCTTTCTGCAGCAAAAGACGGGCTTGCAGTAATTGCCAGCAGGCTTGGTTTGGGGAGAGCAGTGACAAGCAAAGTGCAGGCAGAGTTCTGGAAAGGAGGGAACTTGTGGGAATAGCCACTACCCTGCTCCATCAGAGCACACGTCCTGCCCTCTCTCCACTGGGGCTGGGCCATGGACACACTGAGAAGACAACGCGACTAACTCCCATATGTGCCTACCTTGCAGCAGCTCTGTTTCCCTCTTTTTCTCCTTCTGTTCCCCTCCTCCCAAGAGAGATTTTTCTCTAAATGGATTTTCTAATGCCACCCATTTGGCTCTGGTGGGAATAGTAATTTCTGAGTGCATGTCACCTCTCCTTTGTGTCACAGGACCCAGGTGTACACAGAAGCCGTTACAGACCATATACCTTCTCCTTTATGTTCCATATTTAGTTTGGAGTGATGCCCATCAATAAAGTTAAGGTACCTTGCAAACTGTGTTCCCAGTGGGAGCAGCTCAGCCCCTCTGAGTGAAACTGGGACATGGACAGTGAGAGATAATAGACTAATTCTGTCTTCATACTACATATTTTTCTCCCTACCACTGCCTGGATTGTTTGATTTGAGGATTAACGTGTACTTTATTTTTATTACCACACCCTCGCCAGGACTCTCATCCGAGGTCCTTGTAATGTCACATGAGACAGTGATACAGCACCAGTGCTCAAAACATGGGAAGAGATCTGCTCACCCTATCAGGCCAACCTTGGCCATCACCAGAGGAGGTGTGTGGTGCCCTTGACCTCTTTGGGGTGTGACTTCTCTGTCTGAAGAAAGATGTGTAGTCTCAAAGAGAATTAAACAGCTACAGGTAGCAAATGTATTTTAGCCTGTTCTGACCCAAGCTGTTGCAGCACAAAGAAATGGAGAATGCTTTTCTCAGGACAAAGATTTTTGTTAGTTCTGCTCCAAGCAACACCTTTGGTCTGAAAAAAATCAGAGCCTGGCTTTGAAAGCATCTCTTGGATGGGTGATAAAGAATTCACAGATGCTACCAGAGACCAGGCCTGTGGAGAGTGCAGAATCTATTTTGCACAGGAAAGATTCTCTAATTTAGCCTTACCATCCTCACAAATAGAAATTACAAGGAAATGCATCAAGGAAAGAATTAATCAGATTGAAAGGCTTTGTAGTAATTAGAAAAAAGAATGGCATCTTCTCAGGCTCCCCTGGGTGGTGGTAATTACCAGCTGCACAATTGTGGCTCATGCAACTTAAAAGTTCTCTGGATTAAAAAGCTAAATATCTTCTTGTTTTGTTTCTTAGAGAAACCACCATTGGAATCAGGCAGCTACACAGTCCAACAACTCAAAGAAATACTAACCAAGCCTCCTGCAGCCTGGCAGGGCATCATATTAAGTGCGGGGTGATCCACAGCTTGATCCTAAACCATGGCCCAGGTGCATCTGGCCCATTGCTTTTTTTGCTATTGCCTTGAGGAGATGAGTACCGTTTGTTATCCAGCAACCCAAGCAGCCAAACCCCTTCTGCTGCAACTGCAGGCAGCCTTAGACCCATCTGCTTCTGCGCCATATACCAGAAGCAAAGGCCAGGTCATAGCCCCTTCTAGTGCAAATATTGTCACTGACACAGCTGGAGGACCTGAGAGGCAAGGCTGCATGTGCTGTGACTCAAGGGGACTAGGTAAGGCTTTCCAGGGAAGGAGTTTTATTAATTTAAGAGAGTTTATAAAAGTCTAAATCCAAGCTAGTAATGAACCAAAAAGAAAATACAGCTCAGGGGAAAAAAAAATATATAGGAAATTAACATCAGGTGCTGAATTCCTGCTGTGATCTTCCTTTAAAAGAATAAGGACACAGGGATGGGAGGGATCTCATCAGTCATTGAATCCATCCATTGTTCTTTCTGGTCCTTCCACCTGTATGAACAGAGAGCTGTTTGAAAGGGTGTTAAGATAGTCTGCCCCTGGCTCCTCAGACAGTAAGACTGTTTTGAACCCACACAGATCATTAGGAGCTTTCTTTGAACTTTCATCCTAAATGTCTTCACAGGCAGTGTTGGTTGGGTTTTCACTAATACAGTCTCAAGCTGCTGTTCTCCATCCATAGGGTTTGCTGTCCATGCAGCCATCACAAGGCTAATCATAAGCTCCCTTGGCTTTAGTTGAACATGACTAGTATGCCAAACTCTTTGGTCTCTTTTTCTCTGATAAAACCTCTGTTCTAGTCCTGCTTTGCATCTTTTCCAAGTGTAATTCATCTCAGCATGGACAACCAGAGTGGTTTGCCACGTTCCAGATGGGGTCTCATCAGTGCTTCCTGTAATGGTACATCACATAGATAGTACTAATCTGTGCAGCACACCCCCTGTGCTGAAGAGGAAAGAACACCCAAGGGTCAAGTTCACTTAAAAAATAACTGCAGCTTCAAAGGAGGAATGACTGTTGTAAATGATTTCCTTTGCCAAACCAGCTTAGGCTGGTTGAGAGGCTTGCCATGGTCTGGTTGTCTTGGAAGTGAACCGACTTCCTAAGGCTGCGAGCCAACAGATTCATCATCTCGGTGAGACCCAAGCTCAGGTCAGAATCAGTGAGTTTATTTCAGCCTGTTCCTCTCTGCCCTCCCCAGTCGACAGCTGGCTCTGGGCTGTGTTTCTCTCTCCTTTCTTGCCCTCAAGTCAGTGGTAGATGCCATCCCTCCTTGTAACAAAAATCCAGCCTTTTTACCACTAAGCTGAAGTGTTTGGCTGTTTTCTAGCTGTGTCATTAAAATACCATAGACTGGAGAAGCAACAGATCAGTGACCAGAGTTAATAGCAGCAAAAAGGATTAAATGAACAATAGGTCTTCAGTGTAATTTATGAATGCCATTAGCTGCTGAGAGGGAATTATGTTATGGCTGCAGTTCTGAGGGGGAAGGGTGGGTCTTATCTAGGCAGGAAAAAAAAAATCTGATTTCATCTGGATTAACAAACAACGATATCGATTTGCCATGTGATATGTCTCAGATGGTTATGTTTAGATCAGCTGTAATAACATCTGAATGAACACAAACCGCATTTTCTCTGCCTTGCATTCAGCCCCCCATGGCCAGCAAACATTGCATTTGTATCACAGGGCTGCTGGTCATGCAGCATCCTCCACTCCGCCTCGTAAAGTGTAGTTCTCTACCAAAACTCTTGCAGAAAGGCAGGGTTTCTTCTCGAAGCGGCGGGACATTAGTTGCACAAGCATTTCCTTGCAGCCTGCACAGCGTGTCCCGGGGATGGGACTGAGCTTTTGTTTGCAGTATCTCCTCTGCCTTTCATTTGATAGCCAACACGGTATCTCATTAAACTGCTTAGCTTGGCAGCTGGGGCCATTTGTTATAGTATGATATGAAGGATCATAATCAGATTAAACCTTGGGATCATATTGTGGAGGGAGAGATTAGACTGGAGAATAAAGAGAAAGTTTAATTTTGTGTGACAGTGCAGAGTTGCCTCTATTTCAGGTGGCAAGGAGCATAGGAAGTGATTGTGGAGGCTCAAGCTGTGGAAGGTTTGTTTTGCTGGCTCCTTGCTTAGTTTTGAGCAGAGGGATTTTAGCACCCACTTTGAAATATGGGGTAGCTCTGCAGCCACCAGCCCCTTCCCGTAGGGTTGGGTCAGTCTGCTTTGCTTCCCAAATGTGGACTTGAATCGAGGGCTCGTATGGGGAAGGAAAACCCAAGGGGTGTAAATGATGCCAGAAGCCAAAGCTGCATGTGCACAAGAGCACAGTACTTCTCGGAAGAGGATGCCCTTGGCAATAGTCACTTAATTCTCATTAACTCTGTGCTGAAGGCCCAGGTCCATGAGCTGAAGTGCTGTGGCCCAGGTCCATGAGCTGAAGTGCTGTTGCCCAGCTCCTCCCCACTCTAGTGCATTTAACACAGTGTCCTATTAGTCCTTCAGCAGTCTGGGGAGAGGAGACACCCTCCAAAAATCACCAGGAGCCCCACAGTGTGAATAAACCAGCTAGGAGGTCTTCTGTGAGCATCTCTGAGCAGATTTGGCTAGTGTTAAAAGTAACAATAAGAGAAAAGTTGGCAGGTTGGGAAAGCAGCACGCAGATAAATTTCTGGCATTTCTACCACCAAAGAGAAATGTGATCATGGGTCAAAGTGTCCTTGATCTCTGTCCTGAGCCCATTTAACAGGCAGATCTCCTGGAGAGATCCCAGCTACCATCAAGTTCAGAAACAAATTCAGACCTCTGCAGCCCTCCCCATGGGCATTGTGATGGGCAGAAGGTCTCCCAAAGCCTGCTAAAAGGATTTTTTTTTTTTTTTTTTTTAATGATGGCTGCAATAGTGCTGCTCAGAAATCTCTGTCCTGTTTATTTTCCCATAGGCAGGGGAAAGATAATTGTGGTGCAAAATCTGTAGAGAGAACTGCTTTGGCTCAGGGGAGCTCCAGGTTCAGAGGAGGTGCATGCACTTGCCTAATCACACACACATCCCATTATCACCAGTGAAAACAGTGGGAACATATAAATCTACCCACTTTCAGAAACAGAGACTAGGCTGAGTCCTATTCCAAATAAAATAAACAGTGGTCAAAAAAAAATGAGATAAAAATGGGCATATCAATTTTTTACAGCTGTACCTAAGACAACTGTAAGCTCTGTTCCCACACTCCCTCCCTTGCTTGTCCTGGACATATACTTAATGAATAATACATTCTCTCATCAGCTTGATCTTTTGTTCAGATATTGTACCCTCCTTCTTCTCCTTTGTATGCTCTCCGTTCCCTAGAGAATAAGTACTTCAGGGCAGGAGCCTGGCATAGAAAGATCTTCAGTTTCATTGTGCTTCCTGAAACTTAACACAACGCAAACCCCTAGTGAAACACAAACCCCAGAGTAAGGAAGGAGATCCTGATCTAAATGGCTGGAAAGCTGCCAGAGCCTTTCCAGATGCCCAAGACAACTTCTGGGGTGATGGGAAGGCACTTGAGGGGGAGCAGATGGATGAGAAACTCATACCCTGCTCCTCGTGAGTGCTACAGCCACGCAGATCGCTAATGACATCCCCTGGTTTGGGATGATGAAGTGCCAGCACGCAGGGGATGGCAGTGCCAGATGCTCGGTATTTGGCTTCAGGGAACTCGCATCCAACATTAACAACAACAAAAAAAAAAATGGTAACAGACTTTCTTCCCCTCCTGGTGGCTGTCAGGAACAGAAAGGGCACTCGCACAACGGGAAAGCATAAATCTAGCCATGACACTCTTTAACCTTGCAGCAGGATGGGGAAATGCTTGAGAGAGTCCTGGGCTGCCCCCGGGACCTCCTCACAGCATGTTGATTTTGAGTAAGCTCACGGCCCCACGAGGAGCAGGGAAAGCTGCTCCAGAGGCAGAGACCTTCAGCAGTGCTTGGAGGCTTTTCTTCTCAGCCCACAGCAATGGTTGGAGCAGAGCAGGTGCAAAAAATCCCTTGGGTGTAGTGGCAGTCTGAGCCAGTGCTGCATGGGGTGAAAGCAGCCGTGTACCCTCAGGAACTGCTCCCTCAGGGGCATCACATAGTCCCAAAAGCACCCCTGATAAGGAAAGAGGCTGCTTTCAGCAAAGTCATGTCAGGTCTTGCTGAAGGTTTTAATAAGTGATGATGATCATATGCAGTATGCATATGATATACATTATATAATGTACATACCAATCTAGCCAGACCTAGGCTGTATTTTCCTCCACCACTCTCTATAGGTACATGGGCAACCTCAGGACAGAGCCTGAGCTCCCTCTGCTTGTGCACCCAGCTTGAACTGAAGGCAGCTGCCCCTGCAAACATGGTGCAAAGTGCACTGCTGAGAGGAGGAGACTGACCCTATCAAATCTTGTCCTTTTGTTGCCCTGGTGACTTTGTCATTTAACGTGGCACGTGCCCAGCTGCTGTCTTTGTATTAAAGGCTCTTAAAGGCAGTGATCCTACTAAAGTCCCCACACAGAGAGCATCTGGTCTTTAATATGCCTCTTGGAGCTGGTGCAATGCAAGAACTTCTCTGAAAATGGTTTCAGTTAGGTTCTACCAGGCCCTAAGAGAGAGGAACCTGAGGCACAGAAGTGAGACATCAGAGCTGATAAAATCAAACACAGGCAGACTCGGAGCCTGCGAAAATGGGATAGCAACACCTATGGGTGTCACACATGGGTATCAACCTTCCAGCATATTGAAGTACTTCAAGAGCTGTTAAAAAAACTCCAGAGCAAGAGAAAAGACCTGAAAGGATCCCTGCTCTGCCTCCTGCATGTTCAATAGCCATGTGCCGAGCTGAACTGATGGAAGTTGGGATGTGACAGTGGTTAGGACGTGAGGGCAGTTAAGATGTGGAAGTGGCAGGAACCTAATCAGGCAGCCTGGGCAGAGCCGATAATGCCATCGCATCATGAAGAAGCTGTAGCAACTTATTTCTTTCATTTGCTACAATTTAACAAGAGCAGATTTTTTTTCCAGACAAAGCAGGACAACTGTGTCTGTGTTACAGTATTTAACTTTCCTCTTTTACTTAGCAAACCACAGCAAAGGCCACTCTTAGTGTTCTCAAATTGAATCTCTTTGAACCTTCAGCCTGCAGTCAAAACAAGAAAACAGAAACCAATACTTCAACCAATAGTCACTGTTTACATCCAAGATATCTGTAATTTATAAAAAAACATGCTAGCATCCAAACCCAGCATCTGCTCACTGAGCTCTGCCTAACACACGGTTAGTGAGCAGGAGGGCACTGGGGTCTGGGGGTGTTTTTCTGAACAGAATACATCTCAGAAAACAAATAGATATTTTGGCAATATTCAGCAGTTAAAATACAGCCTAAAGCAGTCTGGGAGAGCCCTAATACACATTTCTGATTTACCCTGTGTCCAGGGTACTGCAGGCACAGCTCTTTGGGAGGTTGGTTGGGTACCCACAAACTTGCTGTGCTAAGCCTACACTGAAGTTTCACACAAACTCAGAGTTATGAACAGGGGCATCCCTTTCTCAGTTTGCAGAGAGACTGATCTGGGCTGTGACCAACAATAAAGAAAAACTATAATATGTGCCAAATTCTAGGGCATAATAGACAGAAGCACTAATATCAGCCCAGAAGGTCCTCTAATACTAACAGCAGAGCTATGTGGGAAACAATATAATGGTTCTTACCTACATGCACTGGACAACAGCTCGCTCTAAACATCACTCTATAAGAGGCTGGAATTCAAAATTCACATCTATTGATTTTAATTTCAGTGGGCTGCTCTTAGGAGCTGGAAAAGCTCTATAACAAAACCCTGGTCAAATGAAATGCAGGTGCTGGAGTCTCATTTGAAACACTTGTGATATAAAACACATGATAGTGTTTTGAAAGAAGATGACCATTAAAATCACCTGGACTCCCTCCTTTTCTTCCTTCTATTTCCCTTCAGTTTTTCAACACAACATCCCCAAAAGCATCCTCAGACCTTTTCATCTCTCTGACCTGGACAAGACATGAACATACGGTAAGCATCAGCCCCTTCCAAGAGCCCATAAGAACTGGGTAAGACTCAGGCTGGATTTAGTAGGACTTTTAAGTTGGGGGAGCTGTAGTTTCTCTTCCCAAGTATGGCCATTTGGCACAGGTTGTATTGTGCAAGATTTTAGGAGGGAAAGGGAGGCTTGACAGTGGTGTTGCATATTCTAGGCTTCTACTTACTTCTTGTATTGGTGTACTGGCCAGTGGTTTGTCCAAGGTGATGTAGCAGAGGGTGGAAGGCAGACCTGGACCCGACTCTACGAACCCTCATTCCTGACCCCTTAGTGTGTGCTGAGCCAAGGAAGTCAACTGTGGCTGTACAGCTGCTCCTGTATGCAGAAAAGCTGCTGCTGCTGTTAGTGATGCTGTTGGTTTTCTCTCTGGTGTTATTTAGTATCATTAATGGTGTGGTTTCCTTTCTGTTCACTTGTTTGTTTAAATCATTCTTGGTGATTATAGAGCCATCACTTGTCAAATTGCTCCATCTACAATGCTTCTTGTGCCTTGGATGTAAATAGCTTTAATTAGTTTCAATAGTTTCTGGCTGTAGCTGCAAGATTGTCATGAGGGGAGCATGATATATAGTGCTGCCCTGGCCTCTGTTTAAAAGGTGATCCTGCAATAGAGCAGGAATGCCCGGAAAGATGTTATTTCTCAGACTGACCATAAATAGCAGTATTTGCAGTAATTCTGTAATTTTCTAGCCTGGCAAGGAAGCTGTAAGAGTATCTGGACTGCTGTTGCTATCTGCCCAGAAACACAGTGGCAGGGTGTGAGTGGATGCAATAGCACTTACCCGCAGCAGGGAGATGGGGCTCCCCTGCACTTCCTCTGCTGCCTGATCTGGCCAGCTCAGGTGAGAGCCCTGCTATGGGCTGCCTCTCTCGACCCCACCAAAACATGAGGGGACCTAATGCTATATTTGGGGGCAGTTTCTGCACTGCAGCTGCATCTCCAAGTGGAGGGGAGCCTCCCTGTATATATTTCTCCCCTGTTAGGGACAGAGCATGACTCCAGCCCTGGTGCAAGCAGCTAGATGCTCTGGTGTCCTTCAGGGTGACAGTGGGTGTGCAGTTCCCCCAGTTCAAGCTCTGCCCATGGCCTTCCAGGAGAAGCCCTCCCTGCTCTCATTCTCCTCTGCTCCTGAGCTTGTAGGGTCTGCTGCATGCAAGTTGAGGAGGGGGCAGGTAGGTGATCCCTCAGATGCCTGTGTGTGCTCACTCATGCCCTCCAGAGTGACACAGTGCAATCCCCACACTTTCTCCCCTGGAAGAGCTTTGAGTGCTGAAGAGAAAGGGATGAGGGGGCTCCAGGTTACCTCAGTTATGTTCTTCCTTGTGCCACACATCTTTTTGGCACCAGGGAAAAAGATGCTGCCAAGAGTCCTGCTCCATTTACTTACTTTGTGTGTGCCCTCACCTGATGAAAGCAGCCCCTGGCTCTCTGAGCCGTTTGCCCATGATCCTTCTGCAAGCTCTGCCTCGGGATGCCAAGCCATGATGTGTTGATGAAGGGAGGCCGGGATAGAGGGAAAGCAGGGTAATGACAGAAGCTTTCTGGCTTTAAAGTGACTTTAGTATTGTAAAGATAGTTGATGTGCCTGAGGGATGGGATGCAATCCAGAGGGACATGAACAAGCTTGAGGTTCAACAAGGCCAAGTGCAAGGTCCTGCACCTGGGCTGGTGCAAGTCCAGGTATTAATACAGGCTGGGGGATTAAGTGATAACAGCCCTGTGGGGAAGGACTTGGGGGTGCTGGTGGATGAAAAGCTGGACGTGAGCCAGCAGTGTGCACTTGCAGCCCAGTGGACCAACCATATCCTGGGCTGCAGCAAAAGTAGTGTGGCCAACAGGCCAAGGGAGGTGATTCTGCTCCTCTAATACCCCACCTGGAGTACTGTGTCCAGCTCTGGAGTCCTCTCCACAGGAAGGACATGGACCTGTTGGAGCAGGTCCAGAGGAGGGACACAAAACTGATCAGAGGGCTGAAGCCCCACTTCTATGGAGAAAGGCTGAGAGAGTTGGGTTGTTCAGCTGGGAGAAGAGAAGGCTCCAGGGAGACCTTGCTGCAGCCTTTCAATACTTGAAGGGGGTCTATAAGAAAGATGGGGCCAATCTTTTTAGCAGGGCCTGTTGTGGAAGGACAAGGGTAATGGTTTTAAATTGAAAATTAATAGATTTAGACTAGATATAAAGGAGGAATCTTTTTATCATGAGGATGGTAAAACACTGGCACAGGTTGCCCAGAGAGGTGGTAGATGCCCCATCCCTGGGAACACTCAGGGTCAGGTTAGAAGGGGCTCTGAGCAATTTGCTAGTTGAACATGTCCCTGCTCACTGCAGGGGGGTTGGACTGGATGACCTTTAAATGTCCCTTCCAACCCAAACCATTCTATAATTCTGTGAGAAGGTTTTTCTTTCAGAAAGGCGCTGGGGAGGGTGCTGGCTGCATGCAGGTGCTAGAGAATCTCACAGCAGGGGCACCTGAGAGGATGCTCCAAGGGATGCAGAGGGACACAGCTTCCAGCCCCCGGAGCGCTCTGCACCGGGTACCCCGGTCGGCGGGAGAGCGGCAGCCGCTGGGGTGCACTGCAGCCCCGCCGTCCGCCCCTCCGCGCTGGGGCTGCCTCCGGGCACCGGCCCTGCGGCGGCGACAGCCCCGAGGCATCCCGCACCTGGGAGCCATCGGGATAGCCGAGGGCTACTTGAAAATACTATGCACACGTAAACCTCCTTCTTTCCTCCCAAAACCTCCTCCTTTCCTTTCAAATTCTGTTAGGAGGAACGTGGTCCTCTAGAAAGTATTTTGTTAGGAACGAGCTCCACTTGGGGGGAGCGGCAGAAGGACCTGGGGCAGGTGGAACTGATGCTCTGTCTCACTACCTGTGCTTTAAGCAGAGGACTCCTGGGTTCATGCTAATCCAGCCCCGGAGCCTTCCCTGCTTTCCCAGTAGTGTAATTGCCCAAAGTAAAATGTTCCCTCCCGGGGCAGAAGCTGCAGCTCAGTGCTTCTGTGCCCCTGGCCTGAATTTGCCCTCCCAGTCAGGTAATGCAGACCATTGCTTCAGACTTGGGCAGCTCCACAAAAACCTCCTGAAAAGTTTCTCATGCATTTTAATTTCACCCAAAGGTGCATGGTGGTTTGTTGTTGCTCGTCTGTTTTTTTTTTTTCCACCTGCTCTGATCCAAGCCTAATTTTTCCTCTGTGTTAGCTGTTCACAGTGTCAGGCTCTCCCTGGACAGCAAATGCAGCCATTGCCCTGTCCCTGCCTCTTTGCCCCGTGCTCCTCCTTGGCCCCAGCCTGGGCCAAGAACATGGTGTACCTGCTGGTGGGTGGTGTACGTCAGTGTCTCCACTGCACTGCTATGTTCCTCAAGCCAATACCAAAAGTTGTCCTTGTTCTTTTTTCTTTTTTTTCCTTTCCCCCCCCTCCCCTCCCTCCCCCCCGTTTAAATGAGTGAGCTAGATTTATTAGGCAATGGAAACTTTCCATTCCAAATGACTCAAGTTATGCTGGAAACTGAAATATTTAAATATTTCTCAGCAGCTTTTTACACAGCTCCTTCCTGTTCCTTCTCACCGGAAGAGCTTTTAAACCCACAGATGAGCTGGAGGGGACACACACACTCACTCACTCATTGCCCCACCATTCTCTAGAGCACTGTGCAGGCTTTGGGTTGCTGAGCACTGCAGCCCCCCTCACTGGGAGTGAGGTGTCCTCTGCCAGTGCAGGGCCCAGATGCAGCCAGGCGCTCTGGATGCAGTCCTAACGCCAGACTTTTCGCTTGCTAGCACTGTGATGGTGACTTGTGCCTCCTTAATGGCAGCACTGTGTGCTGGTGGCCACGTCCACTGGGTCCAAATTCCTTCCCACTCGCCCAGATACCAGCTCACTGAGGTAGCTGGTGGCTGTACCAGCCCAAAGGCAAGTCCACTCGTGAGGATAGCTGGTGTGGAGGAGACTCTGCATTATTTCTGCCCTCCTATTCTGGTTTGGAGAGCCCCAGGCTTCCCTGATCCCATGTAGCAGTCCGGCAAAGTTGGCACCATGCCATGTGGAAACTTTAGGCAGCACCTTGGTATCTGCTTTGAGCTTCATCCATCTCAAAGAGCTTGTCTATAAATGGAGTTATTTCAGAGTAGAGGAAAAGCATTTGCTCTACTCCACACATGGTGTTACTTAGGCAGAGAAATTAACATGCAAATGCTGCTTGCATCCAAATTAATTGCTGAGCAAGGGCATGCCCTGTGTGATGTGACTTTTGAAGGCAGCACTCCCTGAGATGGGTGGCCAGGGCACAAAGAGCAGCAGGCTGTCGGTGTAACTCCTTGCTGGCACGTGGCACAGCTTGGTTCAGCCCCAGGGATGATGCCTTGTAGTGTGTACCTGTCAGCACTGTGGTACTACCTGTCTGCTCCCCTGGGGTGCAGCTGAGAAGGGGTGACCCCAGCAGGGATATCTAGGCTTTCATGTGCTCTTGCAGCACAGCAACCAGCCCTGCCTTACATGCAATGTGGTGGGGTGTGGGAAATATGATGTCAGGATGGATCTGGACCCTACAGGTGCCCCCTGCTCAAAGGAGCCACAGTAAAAAGCGTGCTCACCTACTGTGCCTGGCTGCTGGCAGGGAGACGAGCACCTCTTTGTGAGCATGCTGCTGGGCCCCTGGTACACGTCTCCTGTCCTACAAGGCAGATGTGTCCTCATGTCATAGCCAGAGGCTTCCAGCTGCAGGCACAGGGAGCACAGATGATGAGCGTGGCCCAGTTGCAGCCAGTGGGGTGAGGACGCTGTGCATCTGAGCCAGCTGCAGGGAGCCCAAAGCGTTTGGCCTTGTGCTGGTGCAAACAAATGACTCGTGTCACTCAGCTTTTCTGAAGAACAAGAGGTATCGTCGGCAAGCCAGGGTGCGACTGAGTCACTCTGTCTGGAGCGGGTGTACGCAAAGTGCACGGGGCCATCTCGGACCTGCCCACAGCAGAGGCATTGCCGCAGTCACGGCCGTGGGCTGGGGGGGAGCAGGGGCGGGGGCTGGAGCTGCGCTGCAGCAGCAACCACATCGCAGCAGCCTGCTGCCTGTTGCAGCGCGGCTGGAGACTTGGCTTTGAACCAGAGGTTAAAATAATCCCTCCCTGTCCTTTGGGGTGGGGTTGGATTTCCACTGTGAGAAACATCATCTTGGACGGGAGATTTCTGACTGAAGCGCTGCTTTGCTGCAGTTCTGCAGGGCGACGGAGAGACAAAGTCGTGCCTGGTTTTATTGATTTTTGTTTTATTCCCAGCTCTAGCACTGTGCATACCATTTGCTGTCTTCTTAATCTGCACCCAGACCTTCCTCTGCATCCTGCTGGGGTTTTGTTTGTGCTACCTACAGGGAAACTTTTAGATAATTTTTGATTATTCAATAATTTCTTGAAAGTGATAATTTAAAAAAAAAAACCCCAACCCTTTTCAGTTTGTACCAGTTTGTACCGTTTTGTACATCAACCCATAGCAGCAATCACAGTTATTTGTAAATCACTTTAAAGCTTTTCACATTAAATATTACTTCTCAAAACCCTGAAGAGAAGATAAGAGACCTCCCTCTTCATCTTAAATGTGATGGAAACCTCACAATTTCTGCACAGGTGGCTGTACTGGGCAGCACTGACAGGCACTCACAGTTAGTAATTATTGCAGTAAAGCTCCAAAGCTTGGAGCCATGTAATTATGAAAATCACCACAGTTTCATTTAAAAATAATAAAGTATCTTTCCAGGCCTTGGGGGTGTGTGGGGGAAGTGTGAAAAAAATGAGCCTACAAGCCTCACATTTCTCGAACTAAGCAGCAAATAAACTCCTGACAGATTCCTTAAAAAAGAAAAAAAAAAAAAGGCTTTTTTTAGCCATCTTCATGACACTGAAAAGCCTCACTTTTTTTTTTCTGCCCTGAAATCTGAGGAGCTGGCAATAAAAATACGGCCATTAGTCCACCCATCAAGTGGTTCTGAAAATACAACCTGTGGCAGCGTAGCTGAGATGGATGGTGGTGCCAGGCTGGCTGTGTACATAGCCAGGGAGGAGCCTTCTATATTTAAAAGGTTAATAAGGTGGTTAGAGTAGAAAATAAGACAAGCGAGTCTGTTAATTAGGAATAGAAAGCCTCAGTTCCTGAAGCTCTGGTACACATCACACTTTCCTCCAGCCCTTGGCTTCCTCTCCACCCTGGTTTTCATCTTTCTTGTTCATCTTGTATTTGATTATGAGGTCTTGGAGCAAAGGCTTTCATGTCCCAGTGTAGCAGGATGGTCAGTTCTGATGTCCTTTCTTATTCCTTGGGTCCCTAAAAGCATTATTCAGTGATCCCCATAATAAGTGGGAATATTTCCTGCAAGTGAGATGCCTCAGGGTACCATTTAATAGCAAAGGATCATCTGGTGCTGGTGTTAGCAATCAGAAGATGTTCCTCTGAGTTATTGACTTCCAAAATTTTCCTGTACCCGGTGTCATAGTGATGTTCTGCTTGAGCAGCCTTGAAAAAGGCAAAATATTTGACCTTTAAGATTTCAAAATCAGTAAGTTTTGCAACTGGTGACTCCATGTGGGACTAAAGGAGTTGTACCAAAAATTGAGAGAGCAAGCACTGCTGTGTTGTTTTTGGACTCATATTCGAAGCAGGAAGTGCCCGAGGTCTCGGGAAGCCAGTTTCCACAAATTCAGCCTAATTTTGGCAAATTCAGGAGGCTTGGAAACAACAGCCAGCTCTTACATGACCTTAATCACGTGGAAGTGGGAGGGCGGGAAGATGTCTGGTTACAGAGTATCTGAGGGCTTCCTCATTGCTGACAAACAGCTCAAGTGTTAGAGAAAAAATGCTGCACCCATCAGTCCCAGCCAGAGATGCTAAACCTCAGGCTCTGTGCACAGTGCTTTGGACCTCTGCTGTGTGCAAGTCTTGCAAGCACTGTGCAAGGTGATGATGTTGTCCCCTGACTTCATGTCAGGTATCACTGGTTGGCCTTATCCTAGTGCTCAGAAAGGCTTTTTCTTTGTAAGCTAGCCAGGTCTGTTTCCCCGCTCTGGTGGGACAGTGAAAGGCTTGCTAGCAAAAGCAAAGGCTATGTGGGTATTCTCAGAGAGCAGGGTGGGAGGGGGTATCTCCCCATCACATGCTCACTGTCATGCTTCCAAAGGCTGTGATGGGCTACCAAGCCCAGTAATTCCCTAGGGTAATGATGATCTGTACCACACTCACTATGGCTGTGTTGAGTTGCTCCACATCTGAGAAACCATCCTGCCAGCAGTCAGGTGGTTTACCATCAGAGGTCCATTCCACTTCATACCAGCCATCTGTAAAGCTCTCTGCTCCACCTTAAGATATCTCTTCTTAATAATTCATTGCCTTTAAATACGTAAAGATTTGTCTCCTTTCAGTGGGGACTTTGTCTCTCAAGCCACAAGTAGTCTCTCTGTGTGGTAATGCTGCCCTTTCCCTCTGGGGTGGGCTTTCCTCAGCAGAGACTGGAGGCAAATACAGCTTTCCCCTCTGCACTGGAGAGCTGCCATTCTCACCTGAACCTCCCTGAAAAAAGCCAGTCTCAGCAAAGCTGAAGCCCTTCAGATTTGCTCTCCTGCTGCGATTGCCGGTAGAATCCAATGTGGGGCATTCTGGGGCTTCCCAACAACGGCCAATGCAGTAGCTTCCTATGGCTGGTGTTGCTGAGCTGATTTATCATCCATGGTTCCCTCTGTCCCGTGACTGCCCCTGGCTGTGCTAGCACCCAGAGTGAAAGAGGCTGTTGTTCTCCTTGAGGGGTATAGCTTTGCCAGGTATATCACATCTTCATTAAGGCAGGGCTGCTTATCTCCTAACCTGCGGTGGAGATTGCAATGTGCCTCTTGTTATGTCCCCACCCAACTCTACAAAGCAGCCAGGGTCTGGATGTGGGAAGCGTGGGGGTCCATGCACACAGATGCTCCTTCCCTGTGGCTGGCAGAGGACTGGGCAACCTGTGCATCCCCCACTCCAGCCTTCTGCCCTGAGACATGGTCATCTGAGGAAATTTAATTAGTTAGCAAGAAATAAGCAGAAGGCACAGAGACTTAAATAAGTGGTTAAGAGAGAAAAAAAGTAGTGAGGTTGGGTTTTTTTTAACCTTCCTCCATGGGCAATGAAGATGTCCCCTCTTGCTGCTGTATCTGAGAGCACTCACAGCTGCAGTCATCCCTTCCTTGACCTCTAGCCTTGGCTGCACTGATTTTTTAAATTTCTCTTGAATCATCTGCTAGTCATTTGTGAGGAAAGGCCAGAAATAAGCTGAAATTCCAAGGTGCCCACTAGCTGATGTGTCCAGTGTGAGCAACAGCCTGGGAGAGGGTTCCTCTCTGCTGGCCAGAGGGGAGACAGACACTGCTGCAAGGCCCTCCATGTGGCATCACTGCTTTTGCTGAATTCCCATGAGCATCAGAAGTACTTCAGAAGGGGGAGGAAAGAAAAAAAACAACCTTAAACTAGCATGCCATTTGAAGAAAAAGGGTCAAAAGCTGCTGGCCCTCCATGTTGGTGGGTGAGCACCCCGGCGTGGAGGGTGGGATGTAGCAGACAAGGATGCAGATGTGCATCTTGAGGTATCTGAGCAGAGGAACTGCTCAGATATATAGCTGCTCCCAGGTGAGCTAGCCCCAGCTGCAGGGGACATCTGGAAAGCCGTGCAGGGAAGGGGGTGTCCAGTGCGCACTGGGTCTGGCACCACCAGTCTGAGCAGTGCCTAGCAGTGTGGCCCCTCAGCTGGGCATCACAGCCTGTCTCACCAACCCTCCCACCTGCACGATGTGCGGCTGTTTGTGACTTCTGCTGCAGTAGTTTTCCACTGGGGAACATGTGTAAGGCTGGGTATTTTCCAGAAAGTGAGACAGAAACGTTGACATCTTCCAGTACCCCCTGTAGTCATCAGCTGGTAGAGATGACTCATTTTTATCTTATTTCGAGGGCTACGCCTGCCTCTGCAACTCTTCTCCTCTCCCCATCCGTGTCTCACCCCAGCACAGCCTCTGCCTTGTCCCCCTGCACACATGAATGCCACCAGCATTGCCAGCGCCCCAGGGTGGCTCTGAACACTTGTGAGGCATGTGCCATGCAGGAGGCAAGAGCCAGCCTGCTCCATCCCTCCTCCCCGCTACATTTCCAGAAACCTTGCCAGTCCTTCCTCCCACAGAATTTCTCACCTGGCCTCTTCCTCATCCTCTAATTTGGTCCATCAGGGTCCTCTGCACTCCTCAAACTTCCCACAGCTGCCACAGCTCCCTTGCCCTTTGCTAGTGCTTTCAGATGCTTAGACCCACCAAGCCTTCACTGCAGCATCCTCCCTCCTGCCCCACCACCCATGTGGGCAAGGCAAGGAAGACCCCTGCTGCAGGTGGCAATTCAGCTGGCACGTGGTGTGATGGCCAGAATCGTCATGTGGAGGACAAAGTTTTAACCAAGGTTTGCAGAGGTCTTTACAAGCTTAAGAACAAAGTCCCTTACAAAAAGGTCCTGGCCGCCCTTTCTCTTTGAGGGAGAGATGTAATATTACTCCTTAATTGCTCACGCCCCATTTATCTGAAATTGGAGTATTTTTGCCTTGCATCTGCCTTTTTCAACCTGCTGCAGCCCTCCCCTTTTGACTGAGCTCTGGTGAGCACCTGTGCCCATCGCCCTTGACCCCTGTTAGCCCCAGCAAGGCAGCAGCCTCAGGACACACTCACCCTTTCTGGGCTTGGTCTTGGAGGGTGAATGAGACCTGTGCACTTCTCCAGACTGGTGGCTTGCAGCTCCATGGGCACCCAAGTCGTTATCTTAATGAGCAGGCTTATCTCAGGATCTTTTCCATGAGAGCAGTGCATAGGTAGCAAGAAGATTGGCCTTTTCCAACAGCCCTGTCGCTCCCCTTTGCATTCCCCCTCCTCCTCCCTACCCCTCCGTCTCAGCTCTTGACCAGCATGATTCCAGCTGACTTGGGCACACGAGGCTTGGATGCACGTGTCTGTCCTGTTTTCCATGAAATAGAGCCAGCAGAGGAAGATGTACAAATGCAAGCAGAGATGCAGGCAGGCGCTGGAAGGCAGACGCTGGGGGAGACACATGAGTGTAGCTGAGCAGAAAAATACAGATGCACGTAGCCACCAAGCAATCTGAGCAGTTATTAGGAGCAAGACGCATGCTTGGGGCTAAAGGAGACACACAAACGTGGGTGTACATGCAGGCAGGCACGTGGGGATGGGACATCTGCAAATGACTAGGAAGAGACAGACAGACATAGCCAAGCAGAGGAATACCAGGCAGGTGAAGAGGTACAAGGACAGGAAGAACTGCAGAAGCACTTGGTGAGGGAGAGTGAGCAGGAGCTGCTATGCAGGGTGTGCACACAGGCGTGTGCCACAGCCCCTTTTGCCTGGGGAAGGAGTGAGCAGCTAGACGAGTCCGGCCTCCTCCCTCCTTGCTGGCCAGATCCAGAGCATAGACAGCAGCTGCTTTCAGCGCTGGGACCCACCCGTAGCAGTCGCTCTCGTTTATAGACAGTTTCCTGCCCTTGGCTGCCTTACAAAACCTTGCAGCAAAAATTATGGTGAAAGAAATTTGTTGAATGTTTAATGCTGACCTGCACAAGCTCAAACCCAATGGCCCAGAAATGTGGGCTCATTAATGCCTTCTCGCATATATTCCTTACTTGGTTGGGAAATTTTGAAGCTGTATCCCAGCTGGAGTACTTGCTTGGCAGCTCCATCCCCTTGCTATAGACTTGACCCAGCTAATCCTTCTCTTCTTGGCTCCTTGATCCCTCTGACCCGTCTCCCTTCCCTCCCCCAAAAAGGAAATAATAAAGTCCCAGTCACCAACAACAAGGTTTATGGAACCCCTATGTAACAGGAGCTGCAGACCAAGTGACAACTGCTAATGGGACTGCCCAGAGGTGCTCTGCCCAAAGCTTGCCTTGCACACCTCAAGTTCTTGCTACTCTGGCTCTGCAGATGGGAAACCAAATCCCCGTCACTCACCCTGAGCCACCAGGATCTGCTTGTGGTCACTTCCTGGAGACAATAGCTTTATTCCTTGGACCAGTGGATGGCTTTTGGCACCAGAGCCAAATCAGTGAATGGAAACATCCTCCCTGCAAGCTGCAGTGACATCCTGCTATTGTTGGCACCCCCTGGCAGGTTTGTTCAGCTGCTTTGTACCAGTTGACATCTCCGGGCTTTCATCAGTGCATCAGTATCACCATAAGGCACATGGACTTCCTGACCAAGTGCCCAAGGAAAGCCCTATTCTCCTGTTTACGGTCAGGATGTGAAAGTAAAGGAAGTTGAAATGCTACTCAGGAATCCACTCCAGGCTTTAATCACTACTGTCATTGCTAGAAGACATGGGGAATGTTGAAAAGTAATCATCATGCTGGGTAATAGGATGCAGATGTTCAGGTTGTGATCTATCCAGACACTGTGACCTCCTGGCTACTGGAAGACAAGCCCTAATCAAAACTTTGGAGCTGAAAAAAATTGCTCCCACAAGCCTCCAAGAAATCAGGAAGAGCTTTTTGTGTGATTAGTAGATGAACAGTGGCTCTGACCAGGGCTTTGGTTGGGGTAGAACAGATCTCTCCATCGACAGCATGAGAGAGCCACAGCGTCCTCTCCTTGTTGTGGCATTGCTGCCTGGGGGGATGGAAGTGAATCACTGCCTGGTGCTGGGGTTCATGCCCAGTCTCAGCTCTAGACATGTGCTGATGCTGTTTAGAGGATGTGGGGGAATCTGTTTGTGTCCCAGTCACAAACAAAGGACAGAGGTGACCTTCCCGCAGTTGTAGCTCCTTTCTCCCCCATGCAGCTCACCTCTGGGCACAGCATAGGGCAGCCCAGGTTATCCACTTCTGAAGCTGTTTTGGAAAGGCCCCTGACAAGACAAGAAAATAAAAATTATGAATGTCTTCCAAGCTATAGAGTATTTAAGTCCATACATGCACATGTATACATACGGTACGTGTACACCCACACCTCCCAGTGCAGGGCTGTGGGTTGATGAAGCACTTGTCCCATGCTGCTTTCTCATGCTGGAGCTGGCTGCCTGGGAGTCACCCGCGCAGCTGGGGAAAGACCAGAAGAGGAAACTGTCTTCTCCTACAGACCATCACAGTCCTGCTACATCCCTGGGAGGCAAAATTGTGCAACCTCCTTCAACTGCCACAGTGAGCCTTCCTGCACCCGTGAGAGAGCTGAAGAGGAAGAGGTCCTGACTGTGCCATCCATCTCAGCCTTCTCCCCTCTCCTCCAGCCCCCTGCGCTCCCGGTGGCATCTATGCTGGCCACCTCAGCTGGGGACTGCTGAGCAGCTGTGGGTGGATGGGCAGGGCAGCACTGCTCTCCAAGGAGGAAGGGGAGGCAGAGAGATGAGGGGTCGGGACTCCTTTCTGCAGCTTCTCACAGTACCAAAGCTCACAGTGACAGCTGGTGCACTGTCCAGAAATACCAGCCAAGGAGCACAGATGCCATGCCCCTCCATATGTATGGCTTTGGTGCAGACAGATACAGCAAATCCAAAAATAGGAAAGTTAGATAAATACAGAGAAAAGAGTTTACAAATTTCTGAGAGGGTGACAAACAGCAGTGCTTGCTAAGGAGGGGAGCTTGTTTAACCCAAAAGCTTTTTCTTTCTTTTTGTGGATTTTTTCACCACACAGAATAGAAGATAATTTACTTTTTAAAGTAAAGTAACCTGAAACTTGAAGACCATTTGACTGACAGAAAGTGATGCTGGGGGCTGCACTGGAGCAGAGACAAAACTTATGGTAAATACATGCCTGCAAGACAGAGAACAGCCTAAGCATCAACTATTCTTTTTCCCAGGTCCATTGCTTTCTGCCTGCTGAAAGCCTGTGTGAGTAGCTATTTAGGAAGCATATAGGAAAAGAAAATGTAATCTAACTGTAACAGGGAACCAAGATGCCTGCTTTTTCTCCCGGCTCTGCTGAAAGCTTCCTTCATGAGCTGAATAAATCACCTTGCTTTGATGTACCTGCGTGGATACAGGTCATGATACCAAATTCGTTGGAGCCAGTGACGCACATTCAGCTGCCATTTAAAGTCATCAGCACCTGGAAAACCTCCGCACGCTGCAAACAGACTATTTTTAAATAAACATTTTCAGTCATAACTGTTTCTCATGCCATACTTGATAAGGATGAGGGAAACGCACATTGCCTGCTGGGGCTGCACCATCCTCTGCAAGTGTTCTCAGAAAGCAGAGAAGTGCAGCTGAGGTTGGGGAGAGGTGGGAGGGGGGCTGGATGCCATCCTTATTTTACTCACAGGCACTGGGTGCTTGCAAACAGCCCAGTGGAGAAGTGAAACCTCCTTCCCAAGCTTCTGTGCTTTCGGTGACAGGGGACACTGGGATGGCCAGCTGCTGCACCTTGTACAGGGCAGCCCCAAGGATGCTCACCTGGCTGAGCCACAGCTCAGATTTCAAACTAGACTGGGTGCACTGGGTGTGCCAAAGACCCTGCCAGTGCCCCTTTCTGAAAGGAGCATTGTTATTCCACGGAAATGACCTTTGGAGTCCAAATGTCTTTATTTAAAATGAAACTAAACCAACCCTAACCGCTCTTTAGGCAAAAACAAATTAGCTGTTATTGCTGCACAGCTCTAAATACGATGCCGTAATCTTCCATGCTTCTGCCTCTGACAGGTCAGTCAATGCACGGTGCTGCCTTAACTCATTGCTACCGCTGCTCCCACGCAGGTGAAAACTGCAGGGAAACCAGTGGGTCTCCTCCCGTGCCTCATATTTAATTTCCGCTTAGAAAAAAACATCTTAAAATTACCAGAAAAAGAGGAAAGCAGTTGTGTTGGTTTAAAACTGTTGAGCAGGAAGCAAAAACCACTGCGAGTCTGAAGCATATTATTTTATGTTTTAAAAAACCCCACTGTTGTCTCACTAGGACTCTCCTTTCTTCTTTTCCTGCCATGAACTGCTGGCTGTTTACAAGTATCTCGTTTTGCTGTCTCTCCAGCAGGAGGTTGCAGGAGCTCTGCTTCATCTGCCTCTTGGCTGGGCCCTGAAAACGAACTGTAAAAAGCAAATTTGGAAATCAGTTGCTCTGGCTGCGCTGCTTGTTCGCTTTCTTTTTAGAGCACCTAACTCTTTGCTTGAAACTTTATGTCCAAAGAGAGCAAAGCACAGTTTCCCAGCCAAGCTTTGTGGTAGCAAAAAAAAAAAAGATGTGTGCTCCTACTACTTCTCTGCCTCCCTCCCCTTGTACAGCCCCAGCCAAGCACAGTTCATGTTAAAAGTTTGTGACCCTTGGGTGGTGGTTTTTGTGCCTTTCCAAGCCAAACCCAGAAACTTTGTTTCCAAACAAACTGAAATTTTCCATTGGTGGCTGGATAATCGCAGTGCAGAGGAGGACACTAAAACCAGAGCTTGTGCTCTGGAGTCGCACATGTCTGTAGCATCCCTCATCTGGGAAAATCCCAAAAGCCTGCCGAAGGGCACATCGCCAGCTGTGAGGCAAGCGGTCAAGCAACCTGCTTGCCTTAAAGATGTTGGCATTTGAGTGGCTATTTTAGGAGGAAGAAAGGGGCTGCCCAGGGCAGCCAGGAGAGGAGGGCTGATCTGGGGAGGGGGCTCTGGTATGGCAAGCACAACGTGATCAATGTCAAGCACAAAGCACCACAGGACACCTTGTCGTAGCACTGGAGAGCAAAGCTCCCCGCACCCCGCAGGAAATCTCCGTGGGTACTGCCAGTGTGAGCCCTCGGGGCTTTTGGGCCCCTGAGGGTGGAAGCTGTAGGGGTGTGTGTGGAGGGGCATGCAGCAGGCGGCATGTTTCTGCACCAGCCCCTGCGTGAACCTGCATCCGTGGCAAAAGGAGACTTCCCAGCCTGGGCAGACACGCTGTCTCCTGTCTCTAATTGCAGCCTTACGCAGGGCTCGCGTGTCCTAGAGCAGGAGCTGGCTCCTTCCCCTCCGTCACATTGTCTCTTCCCACAGCCTGGCTCCCACGGGGCTCAAAGCTTTTCCTCTCCAGCTCCCAGCCCAGCTCTGCCTTGCCAGCAATGTTTTGCCCCTCCCATCTTAGCATCATCTCCTTTCCTTTCCCCTTCCCTTCATTATTTTTCCTCCCCCCCCCCCTCCCCCCCCCCCCCCCCCTCCCCTCCCCCTCCCCCCCCCCCTCCACCTCCCCCCCCACACCTCAC